>JAHRHZ010000039.1:28734794-28901421 GCA_024137785.1 Ginglymostoma cirratum
ATGATGCTGCTTGACCTGCTGTGTTCACCCAGCCCCATGCTTGTTATCTTGGTTTATCCTTGTACGTGGTTTGAATTTTGGTGTGTCTTCATTCAGCATTAAACAGGAAGAAGTATTTGATAAGTTGAGCTCCTCTACTTCCAGCTATCGTACACAAACCAGGGTCTAGTGAAGATGCTGAATTTTTTACAGCATGCCTGGCTGATTTAGTGCATGCATATTCCACGATTCAAAACAACTGGGCATCAAACAGGCACCACAACTGGCTTTGTCATTAGAAAATGTGACAAGTGGAGCATGTGAGCTACAAGATAGCCCAATGGAAATGGATATATCCTCACCTGTCTGACTGAGTTAGGGGAACACCACTTGAGTGCAGGCAGTCACATAGCATCATGCAGGACATATCCTGAGCAGAGGGACCCTAGGTCAGCCCATAACAAAGCCGAGCCTCAGTCAAATGGCAAAAATGTTCTTCACAATCCGGGCCAGCAAGCCACTGTAGGTGCTGCTGATATGCAGACTTGAAACAATAAAGGAGGCCTATGAGGCCTGACTTCAGTAACAGTACTCATAGGCTGGTATCCAGGAGAGTGCACACCCTGGGAAGTCTAATCTCGAGTGGTGTGGAACAGTTAAATTACTTAGCAACAGCCAAATCAGAACCATTCAATACAAATGTCTAATTAAATGGTTACCTGGTGCTAATGGAGGTCAATATTGACGCAGCGGTATCAGTGACTACAGAACCCTTCTTTAAAAAGATTCATTCTGGGCTCCAACACTTCGGTTTGGGCAAGACCTCTGCTAGACTGAGAAACTATACCAGGGAACCGTTATAGATTAAGTGTTAAGGTTAAATAAATGAATTGTTGCATGTTATTTATAAAGTGGATCAGGGATTTCCTTTCCTTTAACAATTAATTTAACAGATTATGAGGGGAAAGGTGAGCTTCTCTGGGTGTGTCGGGGGTAACTATTAGAAGGGAACCTCCACTCCTGTAATAGCAAATTGGGGCTTGTGTTGGTTTAAGTATCAGAAGGACTTGGCCATTCCCCCCCACCCCCATAACACGTTCGGGGGCTTGTCCATGATTTGGCTGGTTAAGTTCCAGATTTGGACGTATTTGGACAGTTCAAGTTTAGGGTCTGAATGGATTTGGACAGATTTAAACAGTTGGGGATTAGTGTACTGGATCTTTAATTAAAACTTCGGTGAGAAAAATCTGTTTAATTTTGGTTACTGGTCGTTGGTTAAATTAAAAGTGAGGGAAATGGCTCTTAAGATTGTTAAAGAGGGATTTGAAGATAAATCCCAAATTTACCAAGAAAGTTTAGAAAGACAGAGGAAGGATATATGACTGGAATTAGCAAACAGATTAGAATTGGGTTTAGAGATAATAGGAACTGCAGATGCTGGAGAATCCGAGATAACAAGGTGTGGAGCTGGATGAACACAGCAGGCCAAGCAGCATCATAGGAGCAGGAAAGCTTGACATTTCGGGCCTAGACCCTTCATCAGAAATTGGGTTTAACTCGGGATAAAAGGAAAGCTGAAATTGTAATGGAGATAGTCAAGCACATAGATATACCGGAGAAGCAGACAAGTGCAGTGGAGTTAGAAAAACCTAGATTGCAAATGAGAAACTGGAGAGTGAGAGAGTGACGGGGGTGGGTGGGGGAGGTGGGGTAGAGGAAGGGACAGAGTGGAGGGAGAGAAGAATGTTCGAGTTGGAAAAGATGAAGTTGGAACTTGAAGCAAAAAGATTTCAAATGACAGAAGGAAAAGTACAAGATAGAAGTGAGTATGAGCAAACACATAGTAGCCAACAACCTAGTAGGGATATATAAAATTATGTCAAAACATTACCAAAATTCGATGAAAATGATGTAGAAGCATGTTCATTTCCTTTGAGAAATTGGCTAAACAGATGAACTGGCCAGAGACTGTGTGGGTAATGTTAATTCTGACCAAGTTGTTTGGCGGGGCTAGTGAGGTGTTTGCAGCGCTGTCAGATGAGGTGTCAAGAGAATATGAAGAAGTAAAACAGCTTATTTTGAGTGCCTATGAATTGGTACCAGAAGGATATAGACAACGGTTCAGAAACATAAAGAAGGAACCAGGTCAGAGTTATGCTGAGTTTGAAAGAATTAAACATAGCAACTTCGATATATGGGTGAGAGGCTTAAAGATAGAAAGACATATGAGGCATCTTAGAGGGATTATTCTTCTGGAGGAATTTAAAAACTCACTTCCAGAGATGATAAGAACTCATATTGAGGAACAGAATATTGCCAAAGTAAGAAGAGCTGCAGAGATGGTGGAAGAATATGTATTAGTGCACAAATCGAAATTTAGCTTCGGATAGCTGATTCATGAGGGATAGAGATTTGGAGAAAGGGAGATCCTTCAATGAAAAACAAAAGGTAGATCACACTGGGAACAGTTTACCACAAGTCAAACAAAGAAATCCAAGAGGATGAAATGGAGGTGAAAGCCTTCAGGGTGTTTTCGCTGCAATAAGGTGGGACACACAAAGTCACAGTGCTGTTGGCTTAAGAAAGGCACTGGGAAAAAAGATGCTAAACCTGTGGGATTAGTTGAGGTAATGAAGGAAATCCCAACAGAATTTGAGGAGCTGCAGGAGAGTGCACAGCCAAGTCATGATTGGATAGTGAGACACTACCCGATCTCTGCAAAGACTTCACCTCTATGGGTAAGGTTTACTCAGGAAGAACAGGGGGAGAAGGTAAAGAAGTTAAAATATTGAGAGATACAGGAGCTAATCAGTCTCTAAAAGTAAGGGATGGAAGTATTTGCACTCCTTCTGAAATGTTACCCGAGAAAGTAGTAATTTGTGGAATGGATAGAAAAAAATTTAGCATTCCCATGTGTAAGATCAAAAAGCCCAATCAAGACTGAGGAAGTGAAAGTGGGAGTGATTGAAAAAGTGTCAAGTCCAGGAATGTGGTTTGTTCTTGGAAATGACCTCGTGGGATCACAGGAGGGAGTGACACCTCTTGTAGTGGAGAAGCCAAAGGAAACCCAGGGAACTGAAGAGTTAAAAAGAAAATATCCTGGAATTTTTCTTGCCTGCGTGGTGACAAGATTCCACAGTCATAGGTTAAAGCAAGAGGTGAAAACCATAGGGAAGGACAAAGGAATTGAGGTCCAGTTAGCTGACACCCTGTTTGATGAAATGGTAAAGAAAAAACCTGAACAGGTAGAGGATCAGGCAGAGGTGTTTAGTTCTAAAAGATTACTGGAGTTACAACAAATAAGATGAGACAATAAAATAAAGCTTACGTGGAAAAAGAATCACAATGTATTCCCAAACAGAAGGTAGAACATAGAACAGTACAGCACAGTACAGGCCCTTCGGCTCACGATGTTGTGCTGAACTTTTACCCTAATCCTAAGGTCTACCTAACCTCCACCCCTACCTTATACTATCATCCATATGCCTATCTAATAGCCACTTAAATGCCCCTAATGAGGCTGACTCTCCGGCAATGCATTCCACGCCCCTACCACTCTCTGAGTAAAGAACCTACCTCTGACATTTCCCCTGTATCTACCTCCACTCACTTTAAAACTATGCCACCTCATAATAGCTACCTCCACCCTAGGAAAAGGTCTCTGGCTGTCTACTCTATCTATACCTCTGATCATTTTGTACACCTCTATCAAGTCACCTCTCATCGTTTGTTGTTCTAAAGAGAAAAGCCCTAGCTCCCTCAACCTTTCCTCGTAAGACCTTCTCTCCATTCCAGGCAACATCCTGGTAAATCTCATCTGCACCTTTTCCAATGCTTCCACATCTTTCCTGTAATGAAGTGACCAGAACTGGACACAATACTCCAGATGTGGCCGAACCAGGTTTTTGTACAGCTGGAGCATAACTTTTCGGCTCTTGAACTCAATCCCTCCATTAATGAAATCTAACACACCATACGCCTTCTTAACAACTCTATCAACCTGGGTGGCAGCTTTCAAGGAACTGTGGACATGAACCCTAAGATCCCTCTGCTCCTCCACACTGCCAAGAATATTTCCGTTAACCCTGTATTCTGCTTTCAAATTTGTCCTTCCCAAGTGAATCACCTCACACTTTCCAGGGTTAAACTCCATCTGCCACTTCTCAGCCCAGCTCTACATCCTATCAATGTGCCTTTTAACCTAGAACAGCCCTCCGCACTATCCACAACTTGACCAACCTTCGTATTGTCCGTGAACTTACTAATGCAACTTCCAATCCTGCATCCAAATCATTTACAAAAATCACTAATAGAAGAGGTCCCAGAACAGATCCTTGTGGCACACCACTCGTAACTGAGCAACATGTTGAATATTTTCCGTCCACTACCACCCTCTGTCATCTAAGGGTCAGACAATTCTGAATGCAATCTACCACATTTCCCCCTATCCCATGCCTCCTTACTTTCTGCATGAGCCTACCATGGGGAACCTTATCCAATGCCTTACTTAAATCCATGTATGGATTGTTATTATGTTATTATCTTAAGGATAGAATCCTAAGGCGACAACGGAGACCTCTGCAGGTTAGTGCAGAGGGGGCATGGGCTGAAGTGCACCAGATTGTGTTGCTGATAGCATACAGGCAGGAAATATTGTGGCTAGAACACAAATTACAGGTAGGAGGTCATTTAGGAATGAGGAAGACTTGGGCTAAAATCCACAAGCACTTCTACTGGCCTAGCTTGCATAAGGATGTGGTTGAATTTTGTCGTACCTGCCATATGTGTCAGATGGTAGGAAAGCCACATGCTGGAATAAAATTAGCACCTTTAATGCCAATTCTCACATTTGAAGAACCTTTCACACAGGTTACGATTATTATGTCGGTCCCTTCCCTAAAACCAAAAGTGGGAACCAGTATTTTATAACAATAATGGATGTGTCTACCAGATTTCCGGAGGCAATTCCATTATGGAATGTCAAAGCAAAAAGGGTTGTGGAAGAGTTGCTTGCTTTCTTTGCCCAGTATGGCCTACCCAAGGAGATTCAGTCAGATCAAGGGTCCAATCTTACTTCTAAACTATTTAAGGAGGTCATGGATAACTTAGGCATCAAACACTCTAAATCGAGTGTGTACCATCCTGAATCCCAGGGAGCATTGGAAAGGTGGCATCAAACCATAAAGACCATGCTGAGGGATTATTGCCAGGATTACCCAATGATTAGGATAAAGGTATCCCATTTATTTTGTTTGCCATTAGCAATGCCCCAAACGAATTGTCTCAGTTTACTCCATTTGACTCAATATTCAGACACTAAGTAAAACGGCATTTAGAATTAATTAAGGAAAAGTTGATGGGACCGAAGTCAGATCTCACAGTTAAATTATGTATCTGAGGTAAGAGAAAGATTAAATAGAGTTGGTGAATTAGCTAGATAATATCTAAAGGTGGAACAGCATTTTATGAAACAGATAAGAAATCTAAGATTCAAATGTTTGCCTGTAGGGATAAAGTATTGGTGCTGTTACCAGCGGTAGGAGATCCCTTTGAAGCAAGGTTAGTGGTCCCTATTAGATTGAGAAGATGTTGAGTCAGGTGAATTATCTGGTAAAGATGCCAGACAGGAAATAACTTTATTGGGTTTGTCATGTAAATATGTTGAAACCCTACAATGACAGGGACAGGGAACCAGAGAAACAGGCATTAGTTACTGCCCCTCAGAGTGAATAATCTGAATCTGAATCTTTGGATTTTGATGTGCCTCAGAGTAAATGAAAGATTGAGGGAATCCTTAAAGAACAGGACAGAATAGTGAACTATCTGTCCCAGGAACAGGGAACTGAACTGAAAGGCTTGTTGCAGCAATATGAGGACATACGTGGGAACAGACTGGGGAGAACTAACACTATAGTACATGAGGTTGAAGCAGGGAATACTGTTCCGATAAAACAACACCCCTACAGGCTTAATCCCCTCAAAGACAAACAGGTACAGAAGGAAGTGGAAGTGATGCTCCAAGAAGTCATAATCAAGCTGAGTCAAAGTGAGTGGAGTTTGCCGATTGCGTTGGTTCCAAAACCAGATGGCACTCAACGGTTCTGCATGGATTATCGGAAGGTCAATGCCATAACTAAATCAGACTCCTACTCAATTCCAAGGCTGGAGGACTGTGTGGAAAAAGTTGGACAAGCTTCTTGTCACAAAATTGAACTTACGCCGTGGTTACTGGCAAATACCTTTGTCTGTGAGAGAATCAGAAGTTGTTTCTGCCATTGTTTCACCAAATGGACTGTATCAATTCAAAGTAATGCCCTTTGGAATGAAGAATGCACCAGCCATATTTCAAAGACTTACAAATAGAGTTGAGGCAGGATTGACTAATCGTGTCGTCGATATAGATGACTAAGTGATCTTTAGCCATTCATGGAAAGATCACATGGTGCATTTGGCAGAGCTCTTTGAAAAACGATGGGAGGCAAAACTGGTTATAAATTTAGCAAAACCTGAATTCGTTATGGCAGAAGTGATGTTCTTGGGACTTAACATCGGACATGGAAGGATGACCCTGAGAAACATGAAGATGAAGGCCATTGAGGAATTTCCAAGACCATCCTTGAAGAAAGAGGTGCTTCGATTTTTGGGATGGACCAGATTCTACTGGAAGTTTGTGCCAAACTTCAGTAATGTGGTGGCACCGCTAACAGATTTGCTAGAGAACACAAATTTTTGTTGGCTGGAACAATGCCAGGAGGCATTTTAGAATTTAAAAGCCATGTTTACCACCACATCAAATTTCTCTTTACCCTTTAAAGTCGCTATTGACACCAGTGATTATAGAGGTCGAAGCCGTGTTGATGCAAAGGATAACAGCAGAATTAAAAGGTCAATTGGTTATTTTACAAAGAAACTCAATATTCATCACAGAAAATACTCCTCCATTGAAAAAGAATTATTGAGTTTGGTACTGGCCTTACAACATTTTAATGTGTATGTTACAAAAAATATTTCGGAGACGGCTGTGTATACAGACCACAACCCTCTCTTGGTTTTGGAAAAATTTAAGGACAAACATGAGACTGTCATTAGAGTGTTGTGCGATAGAAAAATATTATTGCAGATGCATTAATGTGGGTTTAAGCGAAAACATATTGCTAAGATAGAACGCCTGTGTGCGTGTGTGTCCTTAGTAGGAAAGGTATAACTTTAGAGTACTGAACTATGTATCTCACGGCAATAGTGTTAAGATTTTTTTAAAAATGAAGCCATTTTTCAAGATGATGGTCCATTTTATCTTAAGGGGGGTGGTGTTGTGAAGTTGTGTAGTATTTGTGATTTGGAAGGCAGGGAGTTAGAATTTGTCTGTAAAAATGACAGTGGGGCGAAGCAGTGCCATGGTCCCTTTCAGGGATTTCTGCCTTGTCTACGTGTAGAGATTTTTAAAATGTAGGTCTGTGAGAAACTGGAGGGTACAATTACAGAAAGTGCTTGAAATGGAAACATTTGTAGCAAAAGGGCCTCAAACCTAAGAGATAGTAAGAACTGTAGATGCTGGAGTCAGAAGTGAGGAACTGGAGGAGCGCAGCACGCCAGGCAGCATCAGAGGAGGCTCGGAGACCACTTTGTAGAGCACCTGCACTCTGTTCATGACAAACGACAAGAGTCGCGATCCATTTCAACTCCCCCTCCAACTCCCTGGGCGACATGTCCATCCTGGGCTCCCTCCAATATCACAATGATGTCATCCGGAAACTGGAGGAGCAGCATCTCCTAACCTGCCTTGAAAGTCTACAACCCAATGGTCTCAATGTGGACTTTACCAGTTTCAAAATCTCCCCATCCCCGACATCATCCCATGACCAACCCTCCCTCTCATCCCCGCCTCCTTGACCTGACGCAACCTGTCCATCTCCTCTCCCACCTATCCACTCCTCCCACCTCACTGACCAATCCCTACTACTGCCTACCTGCACTCACCTATCACCATCCCACCTACCTTCCCCAGCCCCCTCCCTCCTCTCTCTATTTATTTCGGAGCTCCTTTCCCCTCCCCCATTTCTGAAGAAGGGCCTCGACCCAAACCATCAACTTTCCTGCTCCTCTGCTGCCTGGCCTGCTGTGTCCCTCCAGCTCCACACTGCTATATCTTACAACATCAGACTCGTTTTGATGTTTTGATGACAGGTTTAAATTTAGCCAATCAATTTAAACCAAACCCTCAAACTAAAAACGTATCAAGTTTAAATCTGATTGTGTTGACAGCCTGAACCCAATAAGATTGTGGGAATTTGTTGCATCATTGGTGGTAATTAAGAAGTGTTTTTCAAAAATTGGCAGAGAGAAGGAGAGCCAACTACCATTAAGACTACACCTTTTCCTCTCCGAGAAAGCCCATCTAATTTAAAGGTGCCAAGGTAGTTTAGCTAAAAGGCCTCACAGAAGTAATTACAGAAAGACATCTATAAAGGAAGATCGTCAGGAGAAAGCAGGAGGTCCCAGAAGACAGTCTCTATGAACTTGGAGAGATTAAGTTTTAATTTATTGTGTTCTTATTAATTGGATTTATTCAGTGGGCCTTGTGTTTTATTTGAACACTATTCCAGTAAAATTTAGTTTAGTTAGGGAGTGTTAGTAAAAAGGTTGGAAATTGCTCAGTTTGTTAGTATCTCTTTTTTAAAAATTTGCTTATTGTTAACATTAAATATATAAATTGTTACTTGTTATTTATAAAGTGGATTAGGGATTTCCTTTCCTTTAACCATTAATTTAACAGATTCTCTGGGTGTTTCAGGAGTAACTATTAGAAGGCACCCTCCACTCCCGTAATAGCAAATTGGGGCTTGTGTCAGTTTAAGAATCAGAGGGGGTTGGTCATTCCCCCTCAGTAACAAAACTCAGAGATGACAATAGAAATGCTGCAAGTATTGTTTGCAATACACGGCCTCCCAGACGTATTGGTCACGGACAATGAGACATCATTTACCAATAGGGGTTTTGAGTATTTCCTAAAGTTGAATGGCATTCTGCATGTTCGGACAGCTTTATGCATCCATCCACCGATGGTCTGGTGGAAAGAGCAGTCCAAACATTGAAGGGAGGCTTAAAGAGACATCTTCCAGCTTCACTCAATACCAAGCTGTCCTAGTTCCTGTTTGCTTGTAGAACTGCCCCTCACGCAACTACAGCAATAGCTCCAGCCCAGTTGCTGATGGGAGAAGATGCTGCAGCAGGTTAAATCCGATATTGCCAGACCTGGGGAGGGGAGGGTAAAATGGCAGCAGGAGTGCTGATGCCAACCACATGCTTCCTCTAAGTGAGAGAGAGAATTCACTCCCAGGGACTAAGTTTGGTGTCAAAACCACGTAAATGGCCCTTCATGGGTATGAGGCGAGGTCAACCTGAGGTCAGGTCCTATGACATATAAGTTCGGGTAGGTAAGGTATTCCTGAACAAACATATAGATCACATGGAAGCTGCTACAAACACTGCAGGAGCTAAACATACCTGTCCCCTCAGAACAGCCAGAAAGGCTAGCATTGAAAAAAATCTCTCAGCCTTGATGCTGTTCCCATCTGAAGAAGAGGGGAAAAATCACCCAAGATACCCTGGTTGCAAGAGACAGATTATGATCCGATACATGTTGCCTGTGTCCAAGTCAGAGTCAGAGGTACTGGATATGGGGTGAAAACCTCCTAGGAGATCTTACAAGAAAAAGAACAGGCCTACATCCCAGGGCTGAGGGGGTGATAGGGATGTAAGGATGGGAATGAGGTCCAGGTAGATCTCATTGATAAGATCCTTGTTCGGGGTTATTAACCTGTCAGGGAGACCTGGCTAACAGGTACAAATAGAAGATTCAGAGTCTCCTCATTCTAGGGATTGGCTCTGAGCAAACCAGTCAGTCCATGTACTGTGCACGTGTAAATAAAAGGTGACTTGGTGATGGGATACCGGCCTCCTTGGACTTATTTCAGGCCTCAAAGCCAATGTTTAAATACATATCAGTAAACCTGACAATTATTCTGCAATAATCATCCTTAACAAGTGTGAATACATCAACAAAATGCAAACCATTCTTAATGACAGGTCCGATTCATAATCATTGGATCTGCTGCTTAGCCTAACCATACATACTTACTTGAAAGCAAGCTAAAACAAACACTTGCTAGACTTGAGTAAGAGCAACCAACTGCTGGTTGATATTTACAATCGGATACAGCCTCACAGCTCACTGCATCTGTGACTGTACAGGCTATCCAAGACACACAAAAGTGATGTCGTTTTTATACCCTATCGGTTCTGCACAACATGAACTAGTTTAGTTGCTGGGTGAATTGAGTTCTGAGCACATTTTCCACTGATGTGATGACAGATTCCTTCATTTGCAAAGACCACATTGGACTTGCATACTGACAGTAACACAGGATCCACACATGCGTTTGACATGCCTAGCCAATTCACCAATGTGGCACACCTAGTCATAGATATCTATATTGCAGTACTATGTTATGGCAGTGCAGACCTGCCATCATTGCATAAATTAATACTTATTGAACATTTGAAATCAGCACATGCAGTTATTTTCGGTTTTAACAACACAATATGTATGCCCAAACAGATCAGGTTGCCATAGGATCCCTAGCAGACACAGCACTCACAAATATCTTTGTTGGATTCTATAAGAAACGTGTCTTTGATGGAATGACACCCAACTAGCTAACTCTTAGATATTTCCAATATGTAGATTACACATTTGTTATAATGAATCCATAGCTGCATGCAAGAATTTTTTTATAAAGTGGACTCTATCTGTACTCAAATTCACATTTGAAATGGACAATCAAATGATCCCCTTTTACCTCAGTGTTTTATTGAGAATCAGCCAGAAATCAGAAATCTCTACTAGTGTCCACTGCAAACAAGCTTCACTGGTCACTTTACATATGGGATTCTTACAGTTTCATGTTCCATAAGATTAACCATATTGCTGGCTTTGTAAATAGGGCCTGAGCCATTTGTTCACCCTGCAAACCTGATGCCTAATAGGTTGGATATTAATAGTTAAACTTAAACTGTTTTCAGAACACTAATACGTAAAATAAATTGTTATCCCAACTGAAATGAATGACCTGGAGAAGATACTTCAAGTCCATTCAATGGAATGGAAAGCTGTCCTCAGGGAACATTTGCTCCAGCAGTTATGATGTTTGTGGGCATAGCATTCTCAATATGCAACATGCAGGATGGTCTCACTTAAACTCCTAATGATACCTCCAGTGATTAGCCTGAGATCCAATTAAAATTTATTTTTCTTTATACTTTTTTTCAGTTTTCAGCCACTTCTGATATGTGACCAGAAGATCTGACCCTTTGAGTGATCATTGCCACTTATCTTCCCATCTACTTTTGTGTCAACCACAAACTTGCCAATACGTTCACTTTCCATATAAATCATTAATATATTGTGATGACAGCATTGATCCTTCTGGCATTCCACTAATTACAGATCGCCATTCTTAAAATTTCCCTGTTATCTCAAATCTCTACCATCTATTGGTTGGTAATTTTCTATCTATACTACCTCCAATACTATGGGGTCTAATTAATTAGCCTTCTGTGCTGTAGCATTTTGAACACCTTTTTGGGAATCCAAACATATTAATTCTTCTGCTGTCCTATTATTTATCTTGACTTGTTACCACCTCAAAGAATTATAATAAATGTTTGTCAGGCATGACTTCCCCTTCATGAAGCCATACTGACTCTGTTTGATCATATTTTGCATTTCTCAATGCTCTGTTTTGCATCCTTTATAAAAGATAAACATTTTCCCAATGACGGACATTATTAACTGGTGTGTATTTACTTAGTTTTGTCTCTTCTTTTTGCATAAACGTATTACATTGGCACATTTCCAATCTGGGACATCTCCAGAATCTAAGGATTCTTGGAAGATTACTATCACTGCATTCACTACCTCATTTGCTACTTCTTTTAAATCCTAGGAAACAATCCATCAGTCCAGGGACTTATTGATCTTTAACCCTATTAGTGTCCCTGGTACTCTCTAGTGATAATTATGGTATTGATTTTCTTTCCATCTTTTGTCCCTTGATTTAATTTTTTGTAATACTATTAATGTCCTCTACCATGTAGACTAATGCAAAGTATTCATTCAAAGCAGATTTCATATCTTGTTTCTCCATTACAATTTCTCCAACTTCATTCTTGAGACCCCCATGTTCACGTTGGCCTCTCTTTCATTTCAGTATACTTAAATGTGGGTTAGTTAGCACAGTTGGCTGGACATCTGGTTTGCAATGCAGAGTAATCCCAACAATGTGGATTCAATTCCTGCACTAGCTAAGGTTACTATGAAAAATTTCCCCCTCAAGTCCCATCACCTGAGGTTTGGTTAAACCACCACAAGTCATTTCTCTCATGAGACAGTATGGCTATGGTAACTTTTTAAATATTTAAACAAGCTCTTACTGTTCATTTTTATTATGTTTTGGTTTATCCTCATGGTATTTTTTTCCCTCTTTGTTATCTTTGGTTGTCTTTTAAGACATTCCCAATCCTCTAGCTTACTACTAATGCTTGCCACATTGAATGATTTCGACTTTATTTCAATTTGATACCATCCCTAACTTCCTTGGATAACCATGGCTGGTTTATCTACTTACTAGAATCCTCCTTCACAGCAGCATATGCTTGTTGTTAGTCATGACTTATTTTCTTAAACATCTGCAATTGTTACTTTTTTTTAAAATTCAATCATGAGATGGGTGATCACAGGCTGGCCAGTATTTATTGCCTTTCCTTAGGTGCCCTTGAGAAGGTGGTGGTGAGCTATTTTCTTGAACCGCTGCAGTCCATATCCTGTAGGTGGACCCACAATGCCTCTAGGGAACGAATTTCAGGATTTTGATCCAGTGACCGAGAAAGGATGGTGATATATTTCCAAGTTAGGATGTGCATGGCTTGGAGGGGAACTTACAGGTGATGGCGTTCCCATGTATGTGCTATCCCTGTCCTTCCAGATAGATGTGGTGGTGGGTTTGGAAGGTGTTGTCTAACGAGCCTTGATGAATTTCTGCAAAACATCTTGTACATAGTGCACTGGTGGTACTGAAAGTCAATGGTGAAGGGAATGGATGCTTGTGAATGTGGTGCTAATCAAGCTTTGTCCTCGATGGTGTCAAGCTTCTTGAGTGTTGTCGGGCTTGCACCCATCCAGGCAAGTGGGGAGAATTCCATCACATTCCTGGCTTGTGCCATGTAGACAGATTTTGGGGAGTTAAGTGGTGAGCTACTCGTCACATTATTCCTAGCTCCTAACCTGCTATTATAGCTACTGTGTTTACATAACAGTCAGTTGAGTTTCTGGTCAATAGTAACCCCCAGGATGTTGATGGTGGGGCATTCAGTGTTGGTGGCACCATTGAATGACAAGGGGTGGTGGTTAGACTGTCTGTCTTATTGGAAATAGTCATTGCCAGGCATTTGTGTGGCATGAATGTTACTTGGCATTCATCAGCCCAAGCCTGGAATTTGCCCAAATCTTATTAATTTTGAACATGGCCTGCTTCAGTCTCTGAGGCATTGTGAATAGTGCTGACATAGTGCAGTCATCAACGAACTTCCCCACTTCTGACCTTTTATGATAGAACAAAGGTCAGTGATGAAGCAGCTGAAGATGTTTGGGTCTCAGAGGAATTCCTGCAGATATTGACCTGCAACAACCACAACCATCTTTCATCGACTATCATTGCTGCTAAACTACTTTCCCAGACTATTCCTGCTAACTTTGCTCTAACTTATTTGCACTTACCCTTATTTAAGTTTAGCACAGCTGTTTCCAAGTCAAGTTTTCTCACCCTCAAACTGAATGCTAAATTCTACCATGGTCTGGTCACTGTTTTTTTTGAATGATCTCAGTGTAAAATTCTTTATTAAACCTGCCTCATTATACATTACCATTATACATTACATTACCAAAATACTCTAGTTAGAGTCACAACATGTTGCTCTATGGAACTGTCCTGCATGCAGTCCATGCATTCTTCTTCATGCTATCTCTGCCAATTTGACTTTTGCAATCTACACAAAGATTAAAGTCACCCAAGATTAATGTACTGCCTCTTTCTTCTTGGTCTTATTATCTCCTGATTTTATTCTGAGTCCTACAAGACAGCCACTGTTGGGGAATCCATATATTACTCTGACCAGTGTTTCCTTTCCGTTTCTATTTCTTAAGCAAGTAACAAGGATGTAGAACACATGCCCAACAACCATCAAAACAGTGGTATAGAAAAAGGGGCAGGAGTAGACCCATCAGCCCTTCGAGCCTGCTCTGCCATTATCATCCAACTCATCACCCTATTCCCACCTTTTCCCAATAACCTTTGACCCCTTTAGCTCAAAGAACTATATCTATTGCTTTCTTAAGAACATTCAATGTTTTGTTCTCAACTGTTTTCTGTGGCAGAGAACTCTACATGCTCACCACTCACTGGATGAAGAAATTTCACCTCAACTCTAGCCTAAACGGCTTACCCCATTTCCTTAGAACTCTGTGGTTCTAAACTCCATGATCATTGAGAACATCCTTTCTGCAAATATCCTGTCTAATCCTATTTGCATGTTTTAGGTTTCTATGATATTCCCCTCCTTCTAAACTCTAGTGAACATAGTCCTAACCAATCTGTCTCTTGTTGTATGGCAGTCCCACCATCCCAGGAATCAGTCTGGTAAAACTTCTTTGCACTCCCTCAATAGTCATAACATCCTTCCTCAGATAAGGAGACTAAAACTGCACCAATACTCCATGCGTGGTCTTACCAAATTTCTGTACAATTGCAGCAAGGCATCCCTGCCTCTGTAAGTGAATACTCTCACTATAAAGGCTAACATACAATTTGCCTTCTTCATCACTGTTACACCTGCTTGCTTAATTTCAGACACTGGTGTACAAGGACTCAAGTCTTGTTGCACCTTCTCCTTTCCCAATCTGTTGCTATTCAGATAATTTGTCTGTGTTTGTTTTAGCTACCAAAGAGGATGCCCTCACATGTATCCACATTATAATGTAGCTGCCATGTATTTGCCCACTTACTTAACTTGTCCACATCGCATTGAAACTTTGCTGCATCCTCCTCACAGCACCTTCCCATTCAACTTTGAATCACCTGCAAACTCAGCAATATGAAATGTCACCTTAATCATTAATATATATTGAGTAGCTGGGATCCATGCAGTAATCCCCTGGGATAGCCTACTTGAAACTGTCTGCCACTCAAGAAAAAGAGCTGTTTATTCCTACTCTTTGTTTCCTTTCTGCAATTAGTTTTCAATCCAACACGAAGGTTGGTGGAGTTGTGGATAGTGTGGAGGGCTGTTGTAGGTTGCAACGGGACACTGACAGGATGCAGAGCTGTGCAAAGAAGTGGCAGATGGAATTCAACACAGAAAAGTGTGAAGTGATTCATTTTGGAAGAGTGAATTTGATTACAGGGTTAATGGCAGGATTCTTGGCAGTGTGGAGGAGCAGAGGGGTCTTGGGGTCCATGTCCATAGTTCCCTCAAAGTGGCTACCCAATTTGATAGGGTTGTAAAGAAGGTGTATGGTGTGTTGGCTTTCATTGGCAGGGGAATTGAGTTTAAGAGCCACGAGGTTATGCTGCAGCTCGATAAAACCCTGGTTAGACCACACATGGAATATTGTGTTCAGTTCTGGTTGCTTCATTATCAGAAGGATGTGGAAGCTTTAGAGAGGGTGCAGAGGAGATTTACCAGGATGCTGTCCTGGACTGGAGGGCAGGCCTTATAAGGAAAGGGTGAGGGAGCTATTTCTCATTGGAGCGAAGAAGGATGAGTGATGGTTTGATAGACGTGTACAAGATGATGAGAGGCATAGATAGAGTGGATACCTAGAGACTTTTTCCCAGGGCGGAAATGACTATTAATGACAGAGATGTCAGAGGTAGGTTCTTTACACAGAGAGTGGTGGGTGCATGGAATACGCTGCTGGCAGTGGTAGTGGAGTCAGATACATTAGGGACATTTACGCGACTCTTGAATAAGCACATGGAGGACAGTAAAATGTAGGGTATGCAGGGTAGTTTGATCTTAGAGTAGGATAATAGGTCAGCACAACATCGTGGGCCAAAGGGCCTGTACTGTTCTATGTTCTATTATCATTTCAATATGTGACCTCCAATCCCATGTGCTTTAATTTTATACACTAATCTCTTACATGGGACTTTGTTAAAAACCTTCCAAAATTCCAAGTAAATCACAACCACTGGCTCCCTCTTATCCACTCTATTAGTTATAACTTCAAAAAATTCCAGCAGATTAATCAAGCACGATTTCCCCTTTGTAAAACCACACTGGCTCTGTTTGATCTTGTCAGTATCTTCCAAGTGCCCTGCTGTTACATCTTTTTAGTGGGCTGTAGCATTTTTCCCACTACCAATGTCAAGCCAACCGGTCTATAATTCAGTGTTTTCTCTTCGCCTCCCTTCTTAAATACTCGGGTTACTTTAGCTACCCTCCAATCCATAGGATCTGTTCCAGAGTCTATAGAATCTCGGAAGATGATCACTAGCCATTGCTGATTTTAGCTTGCAGCATGGTAGGGAGTGCTTTCTCATAGCAATAGTTGCTAAATCTTCACTGTTTTGCAATCCTCAAATATATATCAGCAAATAAATAGAACCTACATTTAGTTTGTCAATATTAATGTCAGATTAATAAGATTATACAGAATTAGTTTATACATCATCCAATTATGAAAGGCAAAAATGAAATATTGAAGGACAAAGGTTTTATTAACACAGTATGACAAGGAATGATAGTATGCAAATTCTGATGTTTGCATTGAATCCAATACGTTCCAGGATGCCTTTGTGAAGAAACATGTTAAACATTGAACGGATCAAATGGCTGAATCTAAAAAAATGTCATTGAGATAACCCAAGAGAGTTGACATAATTTGGAGGAATTCTCAATAACACCAAGGTGAGAGTGGTTATAGCACACTTATGTTTAATACTATAATCTTGCAAAAATTATTTATATAAATATTGAAACTGTCATGCAGAATGCCTTCTAAATAAGCCCATTTCACAAGGAAATGCAACAAGTCTTTGAACACACCTCCTGATTGTTTAGTTTCGTTGCATGGAGAATTATGAAACAAATTAAAGCTCAGCAGAGGTTATTAAAGTTTCCAGAACAACTAATATCTCAGACAGTATGGAACAGGTCAGAATTCTAAATTCAGGCTCAGCAGATAAGGGAACAACTATGAGAAGGGGTCAGTCAACACAGGACTGGAGTGTTGCACTTCAATGTACACAGTATATGAAACAAGGTAAATGAGCCTGTAGCGCAGTTTGAAATTGGTAGGTATGATGTTGTGGGCATCTCAGAGATGTGCCTGCAAAAGAATGGGAATGAAATATCCAAAGATAGGTGTCTTATCAAAAGGACAGGCAGATGGACAAAGGGGTTGAGGGTGCTGTCTCAGTAAGAAATGAAATTAAATCAAAAGCAAGAAGTGATATAGGGTCGGAAAGCATAGGATCTGTATGGGTAGAGTTGAGGAACTGCAAAGGAAAAAGGACTCTGATGGGAGTTATGTACAGGCCTCCTAGCAATAGTCAGGATGTGGGGCAGTAAATATATTAGGAGCCAGAAAAGGCATGCAAGAAAGGCACTATTACAATAATCATAGAGGATTACAATGCCCAGGCAGACTCGGAAAATCAGGTTGGTTGTGGATCCAAAGACAAAGAATTTGTGGAACGTCTACAAAATTTTTTTTGGAGCAGTTTATGGTAGAGCGTCTAGGGAACAGGCAATTCTGGATTTGATGATGTGTAATGAGGCAGACTTGATTAGGGATCTTTAAAGTGAAGGAACACCTTGGGGTCAGTGATCAAATCATGACAGAATTCACCTTGCAGTTTGAGAAGAAATCGGAATCAGGTGTAACAGTATTACAGTTAAGTAAAGATGACTATAAAGACATGAGGGAGGAGTTTTCCAGAGTTGATTGGAAGGGCAGCCTAGCAGGGAAGATGGTGGAACAGCAAAAGCAGGCGTTTCTGAAGGTAATTCAGGAGGTACAGCAGAAATTTATCTCAAGGAAGAAGAAACATACTCAAGGCAGGATGAGGCAACGATGCTGACTAGAGAAATCAGGGACAACATAAAAGCAAAATAAGAGCATACAACCTAGTGAACATTAGTGGAAAGCCAGAGGATTTGGGAAGCTTTTAAAAACCAGCAGAAGTCAAAAAAGCAATAAGGGAAGAGAAGATGAAATGTGAGGGTGAGCTAGCAAGTAATATAAAAAAAAATCAGATACAACTGGATACAAAATTGGCTTGAAGGTAGGAGACAGAGTGGTAGTAGGGTTACTTTCCAGGCTGGAGGCCTGTGACCAGTGGTGTGCCACAAGGATCGGTGCTGAGTCATTGCTTTCTGTCATTTCTGTAAAAGACTTGGGTGTCAATATAAGAGGTATGGTTACTAAGTTCACAGATGACACCAAAATTATTGGTGCAGTGGGCAGTGTAGAAGATTATCTCAGAGTACAATAGGATCTTGATCAGATGCGCCAATGGGCTGAGCAGCGGCTGATAAAGATTAATTTAGATAAATGTGAGGTATTTCATTTTGGTAAGGTAAACCAGAAGAGGACTTAATAAAAAAATGACAAAACTGTGGATGCTGTAAATCAGGAAACAAAATAGAAATTGCTGGAAAAGCGCAGCATGTCTGGCAGCATCTGTGATAGAAAAAACAGTTAACTCAATTCTGAGGAAGGGTCACCAGACCTGAAATGTTAACTCTGTTTTTTCCTTCACAGATGCTGCCAGACCTGCTGCGCTTTTCCAGCAACTTTGCTTTTGTTCCTGATTTACAGCATCCGTAGTTCTTTCGGTTTTTATAGGGTGGTGAAGAAGGCATTTGGCACACTTGCCTTCATTGGTCAGAACATAGGAGTTGGAAGGTCATGTTGCAGCTGTACAGGACATTGGTGAGGCCAACTTTAGAATACTGCATATACCTCTGGCCGTCCTTCTATAGGAAAGATATGGTTAAACATGAGATGGGGCAGAAAAGATTCCCAAGGATGTTGGGGGTCTGGAGGATTTGAGATATAGGAATAGGCTGAAAAGGCTATTTCCCTGAAACGTCAGAGGCTGAGGGGTGATCTTATAGAGGTTTATGATCTCATGAGGGGCATTGGTAGCCAAGGTCTTTTTCTTAGGCTGGAGAGTCCAAAGGTAGAGGGCATACATTTAAGGTGAGAGGGGAAAGATTGTAAAAAGGACCTGAGGGGTAACTTTTTCACGCAGAGGGTGGTGCATGTATGGAACGAGCTGCCAGAGGAAGTGGTGGCGGCAGGTACAATTGCAACATTTAAAAGGCATCTGGATGGTTATATGAAGAGGAAGGGGTTAGAGGATTATGGGCCAAATGCTGGCAAACAGGACTAGGCAGATTGGGATGTCTGGTCGGTATGCAAGAATTGGACAGAAGACTCTGTTTCCATGCTGTGTGACTATAAGATTCAAGAGTTTCTTTAGATATGTAAAAAATAAGAGAGACAAGTGTGGACATTGGACCACTGGAGAATGAGGTTGAAGAAGTAGGAATGGGGAACAAAGAAATAGTGGAGGAGCTGAATAGAAAGTTTGCATCA
This sequence comes from Ginglymostoma cirratum, assembly GCA_024137785.1. NCBI lineage: Eukaryota > Metazoa > Chordata > Chondrichthyes > Orectolobiformes > Ginglymostomatidae > Ginglymostoma > Ginglymostoma cirratum. Next base: position 28,754,497 of record JAHRHZ010000039.1, read on the forward strand.
ATTTTCACAGTGAAAGACACCAGCAACATACCACAACTTTTGAGAGTCAAGGGACAGAGATGAGTGTAATGGCCATCATTTAAGGAGAAGGTGCTGGGGAAGCTGAAAGATTTGAGGGTGGATAAATCACCTGATCTAGATGGCCAATACCTCATTGTTCTGAGGGAGATAGCTAAGCAGATTGTAGAGACATATAACACAAAGATAGGTAGAGGGACAAATATTGTTGAGTGAAATAACTCAATAGAGGCTTGTACCCACCATCAAGTCACCCTTTATTTACACATGAAGGGTCCTTGACACTAATCCAGCTCCCTCAGAGACACCCTACTCACTCTGAGCATTGTCTGATACTCCTGTTCTTATCTGTTAGCCAGGGTTTCCTGATTGGGGCTGTTAATCTGGTCCAATCAGGGAATTCATATTCTTTGAGATCCACCTGGCTGACCTCATTTCAATCATTATATTGAGCACAGGAGGCTGCAGAAGGACATAGAAATGGCTAGGAGAGTAGGCAAAAGCAGTGGTTGATGGAATACAATGTGGGAAAGTGTGAGGTTATGCATTTGGTTGGAAAAAATAGAGGTACAGACTATTTTCTAAATGGTGAAAGATTTCAGAAATCTGGGATTTAGCAGTCCTACTTCAGGATTTTCTTAAGGTTAACATTCGGGTTCCGTTGGCAGTTAGAATTGCAAATCTTAGCATTAATTTTGAGAGGGCTTTTGCCTACTCCCCTAGACTGTCCACGTCTTTCTGCAGCCTCCCATACTCTCTTCCACCCTCTTCTGTCAGGCAGAAGATATATAAGTTTGAAAACACATATGAATAGATCCAAGAACAGCATCTTCCCTGCTGTTATCAGACTTTTGAACGGACTTCTCAACCGTTCATTCTGATCTCTCACTCTGCGTCTTCTCTGTGCCTATAATACTGTATTGTGCACTCTGATCTGCTACCTTGATGAACTTTGAATGGTATGATCTGCCTGTATAGTCCACAAAACAACACTTTGCACAGTATCGCGGTACATGTGACAACAATAAATCAGTCAATGTAAGATTCTGCCCTTCATCTTCTTCCTTTTCATGTAATCATCTAATTTCTTCTTGAATGTCTTGATTGAACCTGTTGCTACCACAGACTCAGGCAGCATATTCCAGAGCATAATCACTCACTTTGTGAAAAGATTTCTCATTATGTCCATTGTTTCTTTTATAAATTTCCTTACATTTGTGCTGTCTGGTTCTTGATGCTTTCACTAATGGGAACAATTTTCCTTTATCCACTCTGTAACAAATAGCACTTGTAACGGTGGCAAACACTGACAGTTTTAGGCAAATTACAGGCCATTATCTGTATTTTTCTATGTTACTATTAAACGTCCAAAGACTTGGGTGTTAGCTGTTCAAAGTTTGCTGTAGAATTACATCATTTAAGATGAGCATGCTCTTTAGTACAATAATGAGCATTGTTCAAATAAAGTGGGCCGTAACTACATGTGCTATTTGTGGATGCTTATCCTACAAACCTTATGAAGTTTGTATTGCACAGTATATCATTTCAGTCACTAGAAGCAATGTATTAGCAAATAAAACAGCTTTGGGCTAGATGAAAAGATAGGCATGTAAAAATTAAACAAGTAATAATGTCACACATTTATGAACTGGGAGAAAGTGGCAGAAAGGTAATTACACCTAGGAACTGTTCAATGTTGCCATGAGATGATGAAAGTTTTGGCTTTAGTGTGAACTAAACATCACATTCGGACCATTGGAAGCAGTTGACTGGCTGAGGTTCTTATGAACTGTACATCTTTCATGAATGAAATGTAATTATGGTTAAACAGAAAACAATGTTGAAAAGCTTTTTCTAAACCAATAGAGCTTCCTATGGTTAATGTCATTAATACCCAAGACAAGAGCTTCAGGTATATCATGGGGTCTCTGGAGATTGCTCCATCTATAGCTTGAATGGCTGGCATTCTTTTTAGTTTTAGTATTTATATATTGATTTCTAATCCAAGTTAAACATTTAGCATAGGTTCTGTAGGGGTTTGGCATCGAATCGAGTCACGTGCTATCATTCAGGTTTTAAACAACACTCTCAGTCTGCCAGTGTGATGTCAGAGGCATTACCTGGGAACTGGGGTACAGCCCTCATGAATAATCTCTGGGCACAGTCTCATGGTATAATTCCCAAACACAGGCTGGGCACATTCTGCACAATTTCCCGGGTTCATGCCAACCATCTCCTCAAAAAGCCAAGTCTCTGGCACAGATCTTCAAATGGCTTCGATCATAGAATCTCTACAGTGTGGAAACAGGCCCTTCGGCCCATCAAGTCCACACCGACACACAGAGCATCCCACCCAGACCTGTCCCCCTAATCTACACCTCCCTGTACACTATGGGCAATTTAGCATGGCCAATCCACCTAGCCTGCACATCTTTGGATTTTGGGAGGAAACCCATGCAGACACAGGGAGAATGTCTAAACTCCACACAGACAGTCACCTGAGGGTGGAATCAAACCAAGGTCCACAATCGAACCACTGTGAGGCAGCGGTGCTAACCGCTGAGCCACCGTGCCACCCATAATGTTTCATGGCACAGCACCTGATCAGTTTCTTCATACAATCCCTGGTCCAGTTTACAAACACAGTACCCACAGCATCCTGAACATTGCTTTTTGCAAAGACTCTCAGTAACTGTCTGCATGCACAGTCCACCTAGCTATTGTCCCTAGGAACAATTTCTGGGCACACTTCAGTGGCAAAACTCCCAGCACCGTCCTCGGGTATTGCTCCAGGTCACAGGCCCCAGGCACACCTTGCCCGTACACTGCCTGGATACAACTGCCCATAAGGGCCAGTGCCCTAACATACTTCCACTTCCCACAAAACGTGTGCATCACCCATTAACATAGTATAGTCCCGCAGAATAAATCTGAGCGCACATTCTGCCACATCGCGACCTGTTCACAGGCATTAAAGCACCGCCCAGTGGATGCTCCCAGCCGTGGCAGGAGAAGTGCACCTTTCCTACTGGACGGACGACATCCTTCGTCTACTTTCACCTAATCCGCATTGGTCCCAGAAAATAACACGTGTTTACATAAAGATTTGAGCTTTGAAAACCCCAAGGCATTTAAAGCTATAGAATTTACTAATTTGATCCATTGCTGTCATTTTAGGTAACTTACTATATCCACAATGTAATTCTGTTCAACAATGCAAACTCGGGTGATTGTGGCTATCTGTTTTTTTAAAATGTTACCCTTGAGATTTGTTCCGGGGCAGTTAGAATTGCAGTTTGCGAACTGAAACGTTGTGCTTTGTTTTGAGCTGTTGCGAGCAATGAATGATGGAGACTCGCTGGACGAAGTGTATCTATTGTAGCCTCATTTTACGAAACAAATTGCATCTAAAATCGAAAATAACTGCTTTTCTTTGCAAAACGGTGTGACGCAGAGAGCCCTACAACTTTGCACCGCAGCCAATTTGCAGAGCCATCGCGTGCAAGCGTTTCTCCCGAGCCTCAAAACAAAATCTCACATAAACTCAGTGCTTTGGCTTGTGTTTGCGAGCTAACACTTAGATCCGGCTTTCTTCCGGTGTACAAGTTTCATCCAAGACGTGCAATTAACAGCTCGCCGGCGCAAACCAGAAAGACTTTCCCTGGAATTACATGTCACCATTTCCACGAATTGAGAATATTCCCATGACGTAAAGCTTGGCATTTACACCTAAACTAGAAAGAAACATAGAAGATAGGAGCAGGAGGAGGCCATTCGGTCCTTCAAGCCTGCTCTGCTGTTCTTCACGATCATGGCTGATCGTCCAATTCAATAGCCTAATCCTGCTTTCTCCCCACAACCTCTAATCCCATTCACCTCAACTGCAATTTCTAGCCATCTCTCGAATACATTCAATGTTTTGGCATCAACTACATCCTGTGGTAATGAATTCCACAGGCTCACCACTCTTTGGGTGAAGAAATGTCTCCTCATCTCTGTCCTAAATGGCCTACCCCAAATCCTCATACTGTGACCCCTGGTTCTGCTCAGACCCACCATCGGAAACATCCTCCCTGCATCAACCCTGTCCAGTCCTGTTAGAATTTTATATGTCTCTATGAGATTCCCCCCTCATTCAACTGAATTTTAGCGAAAACAATCCCAATGTAGTCAATTCAGAGATAGTAGGGACTGCCGATGCTGGAGAATCTGAGATAACAAGGTGTAGAGATGGATGAACACAGCAGACTGAGCAGCATCAGAGGAACAGGAAAGTTGACGTTTCTGAAGAAGGGTCCAGACCTGAAATGTCAGCTTTCCTGCTCCTCTGATGTGCTTGGACTGCTGTGTTCATCCAGGTCTACACCTCATTATTACAACCTAGTCAATCTCTCCTCATAGGTCGGACCCGCCATCCCCTGAATCACCCTGGTAAACCTTCGCTGCACTCCCTCAACAGCAAGAGCATCCCTCCTCAGAAAAGGAGACCAAAGCTGCACACAATATTCCAGGTGTGGTCACACCAAGGCCCTGTACAACTGCAACAACACATCCCTCCTCCTGTACTTGAAACCTCTTGCAATGAAGGCCAACATACCATCTGCCTTCTTTACGGCCTGTTGCCTCTAGCCAAGCTGTTCCAGTACAATTATAACACTGAGTCTTCCTGACAATGTGTAAGATTACCCATGTAAGTCCTGATCACAAAAAATGACAAATCCAAACCAACAATTATTGCGAGATAACAAGCATGGGGCTGGATGAACACAGCAGGTCAAGCAGCATCATAGGAGCAGGAAAACTTGACGTTTTGGGCCTAAACCCTTCATCAGAAATGGGGGAGAGGAAGAGGGTTCTGAAATAAATAGGGAGAGAGGGGGAGGCGGATAGAGGATGGATAGAGGAGAGGATAGGTGGAGAGGAGGCAGACAAGTAGAAGAGGCGGGGATGGAGCCAGTAAAGGTGAGTGTAGGTAGGGGGGTAGGGAGGAGATAGGTCAGTCCAGGGAGGACGGACAGGTCAAGGGGGCGGGATGATGTTAGTAGATAAGAGATGGGGGTGTGGCTTGGGGTGAGAGGAAAAACAGGTTAGGGAGGTGGAGATGAGCTGGGCTGGTTTTGGGATGCGGTTGGGGGAGGGGAGATTTTGAAGCTTGTGAAATCCACATTGATGCCATTGGGCTGCAGGGTTCCCAGGCTGAATATGATTTGCTGTTCATCAGTTTAATCTCAATCACCAGCAAAGTGATGGAAGGTGTTTTTGGCGTTGCTATCAAGTGGTAGCTGCTCAGGATTAACATGACCATTCATTCCTAGTATGAGTTCCACCAGGGCCATTGGCTGAACAGTTACATACGTGTTGTGCCTATAAGAGCAGGTCAAAAGCTGGGAATTCTATAACATATAACTCGTATCATGATTCTAAAATACCTACCCACTATCTACAATACAATAGTGTGATGGAATATTTTCCATTTGCCTGAATGAGTGCAGCTCCAACAAGACTCAAAGATTCACAGCATTCAGGACAAAGCAGCCCACTTGATTGGCAGTCCATCTACTGCCTCAGTTGTTCACTCCCTCTACCAACAACGTATACTGATGGTAGTGTAAACCACTTACAAAACACTTGGGCAGGTGGTGGTACTTTCGTGGCAACATCATTGAATAAGTGATTCAGAACCCAAGACTAATGTTCTGGGACATGGGAATCGGATCTCACCATGGTGTTAGGTGAAATTTGAGTCCAATAAAAGTATGGAATTAAAATGCCAGTCCAATGGCAACCATATAACCATTGTAAATAGTTGTCAAAATGCATCCGGTTCATTAATACCATTAGGGAAGGAAAGCTGCTGCCTTTGCCTAGTCTCACCTATATGTGAATCCAGGCCTAATGTGGTTGACTTTTAAATGCCCTCTCTGAGCAATTAGGGATGGGAAATAACTGTTCATCTAGGCTGCAACACCTACCTGCCATGAATGAATGAAAATAAAATCACCTGCCAAGGGTCCTTTAACTGCATCTTCAAAACCTATGACCATTACAACTTAAACGTTAGGGTAGCACAAGTATGAGAATGCCACTAGCTGCAAGAACCCTTCCCAAGTCATAAACCATCCTTATCTGTAACAATAGCAACTTGTCTGCACTGTCCCTTGGTCAAATGCCTGGAATTCCCATAACACACTACAACTACACCTACATGACTCAATTCAAGATGGTGGCTCACTATCATCAAATGAAAGGAAATTAGAGATGGACAATAAATGCTGAGTTTGCCTTCAATGGCCATATCCCGTGAACAAACGTAATAAAATTAAGCAACGTTAAATATGCTGAAGTTAAATTGAGTGTCTGGAAAAGTAAATCAGACTCTGTGACCAGCACTGGAGTCAGGTTTTAGGTGGAAATAATGACAAATGGTTTACTGCATCTTGGCCATAGTGATAGAGCCAATAGTCAACCAGTGATCTATCTGGAAATCTTTGTGAGGATGAGTTTAGATGCTACTAGAAACTGGGCCATCGATTCCTAAAATGAGAGATTGAGTTGTAGCAATGATTTCATAACTATGATTTTTTTTTTGGAGATAGTAAGAACTGCCAATGCTGGGGTCTGAGATAACACAGTGTGGAGCTGGAGGAACACAGCAGGCCAGGCAGCATCAGAGGAACAGGAAAGCTGATGTTTCAGGTTGGGACCTGACCCAAAATGTCAGCTTTACTGCTCCTCTGATGCTGCCCAGCCTGCTGTGTTCATCCAGCTCCACACTATGAATTTTTTTCTTATGAGATTGTAACGTATCAACTGAATGTAGTCACACTCACCCTGTTCCCAAATCTGACCAAAAAACCCACATGAAATTAAGCAGGATTTAGTTCATATTCAATCCCAAATTCAATCTAAAGCCTACTGGAGCTGGCCAATACAAAAGTAGTCTGAAGACAGACTGCAAGGAACTGTGAAATAGGAACACTGGTTACTTTGCTGAGGATGGAAAGGGAACTTAACACACTTTCTTCCCCAAAAATCAACTTGAATTGAGTTAGGTTTATTATCACACGTACTCACATGAGTACGGTGAAAAGTTTACAATTCGCCACTTATGGTGCCATCTTAGGTACAAAGATACCCAGACACATAATCTTAGTTACAAAGCAGAAAATACAGAAAACAAAGATAAAAAGTTAAACATTACAGTCCTCCTTACTAAAAAGTAGAAAAGTAAAGAAACACAATTAACAGTTCAACACCACAGTTCATAAGCACCTAATCATGCTGGACTCGTTCTCCTTACAAGGCTCAAACTCCCTCACTTCAGGCTCGAACTCGCCCCCGTCGCTACCCTGGGCTGCTTGCTCGCTCCACCTTCCAGCGTTTTCCTGCTACCGCTGCCTCAGGCTGCGTGCTCCCGCTCTCACCACCTGTTGCTTCGGACCGCCCACTCCCACTCTCACCACTGGTTGCCCTGGTCTGCCTGATCTCACCTTCTTTTGCTGTCGCCACTGAAAAGAGGAAGATGAAAGAGAAAAGAAGAAAGAAAATGAGGAAGAAAGATGCAGCCAGGCCAGTGCTGGGGGAGTGGACAGACTCAGGAGCCAGAACGCTGTCTACTCTGCTGTCACCGCCATATTGTGGGCTATAATACCAAGGAATTTTGGAAAATGACAGCAATATTCCAACCAAAGTCAATATTCAGGCCAACTGACTTTAACAGCTTCAAACTCTCTCCTCCCCAACCTGTCCATCTTCTGACTCACCTATCCACTCCATCCTTCCCACTGACCAACCAAAAATAACCTCCTACCTGCATCCACCTATCTCCATCCCACCTACCCTCCCCTAGCTCCACACCCCTTCACCTATTTATTTCTGGACCCCCTCCCACTCGCCAGTACTGACAAAGGGTTTTGGCCTGAAGCATTGACTTTCCTGCTTCTCGGATGCTGTCTGACCTGCTGTGCTTTTCCAGCTCCATGTTTATTAACTCTGGCTTGCAGCATCTGTGGTCCTTACTGTCTCCACCTGAACCAAACTGGGACCAGTGTCCTGGCAGATTGAATAATGAGCTTTGCAGAGAGAGTTTTAAATTAATTAGATGAGGGTGGGAATGGTCAAGAGGGGAGAAATGACAAAGAAAAAGGATACGGCAGCATCACAGGGCAGATATTTTAATAATGATACCCAGAGTGAAACAGAAAGGGACAAAGTGTATAAGCATTTTTAAAAAAGCATCAAATTGGGTCAAGGAGAAAATGTTAGTTAAAAAATGCAACATTAATGGCTCTTTATGTAGTATGTATTTGGAATAAAATTAACAAATTAATAGCACAAATTGAGATTAATGCGAATGATCGTTATAGTTATTGTGAAGACACTGTCACAAGGTGAGCAAAGATGGAAATTAAATATTTAGGAATATGCAACCTTCCAGAAGGATGGTCAGGAACAAAAAAGGTGGTGGAGTAGCTTTATTCATAGGAATGGAATACATATGGTAGCAAGAAATCATCTTGATTCAGATGATGTAGAATCCATGAGTGAAGGTAAGAAGTAACAAGGGGAAGGAGACACTAGTGGCAGTTATTTATAGTTCCACTAACAGTAGCTGGTCTCTAGGACAGAATAAATCAGCAGGTATGTAAAAACAGCAGAAGAGAAATCATGGGTGACCTTAATCTTCATGTGGGTTGGGAAAATCAAATTGGCAGAAGTAACTATGGGGAAGAATTCATAATGTGTATTAGGACCATTTTCTAAAATGCTATCTTGTGGATCAAACCAGGGATCAGGCTATTATGGTTTGCTGATATGTAAATGAGGTAGTTTTAATAAATGATGTCAGAGTAAAAGATCTCCTAGTGAAGTGTCCATAACATAATAGAACTTAGTATTTGGTTTGAGATTGAGAAACCTGGGTTAGAAACAACTTTAGATTTAAATAAGAGGCCCATATTCCTCTAAACCTTTTCCAATCATGTACCTGTCCAAATGTCTTTTAAATCTTGTAACTGTGCTGCCTCCACCACTTACTCCTGCAGCTCGTTCCATATATGCACCACCCTCTGTGTGAAAAAGTTGCCCCTCAGATCTCTTTAAAATCTTTCCCCTCTCACCTTAAACCTGTGCCCTCTAGTTTTGGACTCCCCTACCCTGGGAAAAATACCTTGCCTATTCACTTATTTATGTCCCTTATGATTTAATAAACCTGTATAAGGTCACGCCTCAGCAGAAAGCTTTAAAAGGTGACAAAAGAATACCAAAAACTAATTGAGTTAGAAAATAAACTGAGGGTAAAGCAGCAAGTAACTAGCAAGCAAAACAGTAAGAGCTTCTTTAATGATGTACAAAGGAAGAGAGAAGCTACAGTGGACATTGGCCTTTTACAGAATGAGGCTGGGGAAGTAATCATGGCAAAGAAGTTGAATTAATACTTTGCAACAATTTTCATGGTAAAGGACACCAATACGATGCCAACAATGTTAAAACTGTCAAGCAACTAATCGAGGTGGGGTTAGGGGTGGGTGGTGGTGGTGGTGGGAATGGAGGAAATGAACATAATGATTACCTCTAGAGAAAAAGTACAAGAGAAACTATTGCAACTAATGTCAGAGGCAATAAAGGAAATACAAGAACAAGTAATTAAAGCTTAATAAAAACCAAAAAAACTGCAGATGCTGTAAATCAGGAACAAAAACAGTTCTGAGGAATGGTCACAGGACCCGAAACATTAACTCTGACTTTTTTTCTACACAGATGCTGGCAGACCTGCTGAGCTTTTCCAGCAACTTCTGTTTTTGTTCCTAAATATTGCTTAATATTTGTTATTAAGAAAATATGAAGCCTATTAAAAAGGATGTATAAGTAGAGTATTTAGAAATACATAATATGATCAAGCAAAGTCAACATAGCTTCATGAAGGAGAATTCTTGCTTGACATTTTTATTACAGTTCATTGAGAAGATAATAAGCAAGATAGATAACGGGAACCTGTTGATATAATAGATTTGGATTTTCAAAAGGCATTTGATAGGGTACTGTACATATGGTTAATTAATGAGAATGTTGGGTGGTGTGTTGGCATTTATAGAGGATTAACTAACTAATAGAAGTCAGAGACATGGGGTGCAGGGGGCATTTGCAGGATGATGACCTGTAACTAGTGAATTTCCACAGGAATCACTGCTGGGGCCACAACTATTTACAATATATAGAGTCAAGGTACAGAAATAGATCCTTTGGTCCAACTATTCCATGCCAACCAGAAATCCCAGTCTGACCTCGTTCCATTTGCCAGCATTTGGCTCATATCCCTCTAAATCATTCCTATTCATATATGCATTCAGATTTCTTTTATATGTTGTTATTGTACCCGCCTCCACCACTTCCTCTGGCAGCTTGTTCCATACATGCACCACCTTCTGTGTAAAAATGTCACCCCTCAGGTCCTTTTTAAATCTTTCCCCTCTCACCTTAAACCTATGCTGTGTAGTTTTGGATTCCCCCATCCTAGGAGAAAGACCTTGGGTATTCACCCTGTCCATGCCCCTCATGATTTTATAAACCTCTATAAGTTCACCCCTCAGCCTCCGATGTTCGAAGGAGAAAAGCCCCAGTCAATCCAGTCTCTCCTTATAATTCAAGCATTCCAGTCCTGGCAACATCCTTGTAAATCTTTTCTGCACCCTCTCAAATTTCACACCATCCTTCCTATGGAAGGGCAGCTAGAATTGTTCACAGTATTCTAAAAGTGGCCTCACTAATGTTCTATACAGCTGCCACATGACATCCCAACTCTTATACTCAACGTTCTGACCAATGAAGACAAGCATGTCAAACACCACCTTCACCAATCTGTCTACCTATGATTCAACTTTCAAGAAACATTGCACAGCACCTTAAGTCTCTTCATTCGGCAACAATTCCCAGGGCCCTACCATTAACCGTATAAGCCCTGCTGTGGTTTGCCTTACCAAAATGCAGCACCTCACATTGATCTAAATTAAACTCCATCCGCCACTCCTCAGCCCATTGGTCCATCTGATCAAGGCTCCATTGTGCTCTGAAGTAATCTTCTTCATTGTCTACTATATCACCTATTTTGGTGTCATCTGCAAATTTACTAACTGTGTCTCCTATATTTATATCCGAATCATTTATATAAATGATGAAACGCAGTGGACCCAGCACTAATCCTTGAGGTACATTGCTGGTCACAGGTCACTCATCTGAAAATCTACTCTCTATCACCACACTCTGTTTCCTATCTTCAAGCCAATTTTGTATCAAATTGGCTAGGTCCCCCTAGATCCCATGTGATCTAACATTGCTAGCCAGTCTACCATGTGGAACCTTGTCAAACACTTTGCTGAAGTCCACACAAACAATGTCTTCCCCTCTGCGTTCATCAATCTTCTTTGTCACCACTACAAAAAATTCAATCAAGTTAATGAGACACGATGTCCCATGCACAAAACCATGTTGTCTGTCCCTAATCAGTCCTTGCCTTTCCAAATGCATGTATATCCTGTTGTTCAGAATCCCCTCCAACCCACTTACCCACCACTTAAGTAAGGCCCACTGATCTATAGATCCCTGGCTTTTTCTTACAGCCTTTCTTAATGGCACCATGTTAGCCAACGTCTGATCCTTCAGCACCTCACCTGTGGCTGTTGATGATACAAATATCTTAGCAAGGGGCTAATAATCTCTTCCCAAGTTTCCCACAAAGTTGTGGAAAACACCTGATCAAGTCTAGTGGGTTCATCTACCTCTATACATTTTAAGACCTCCAGCACCTCCTCTTCTGTAATACAAACTTTTTTCAAGACATTACAATTTATTTTCTCAATGTTGATGTTTTAGATCTCACCATCATAAAGTTGGCACAGAGAGGGGTTTTTGTGAAAGGTAAGGGCTTTTCCTATGCACCTGGGGTCAGGATCATCAGTTAAGTGGCAGTGAATAGTGCGAAGTTCTTTCTTGTTATTTTACACACATGGTCTTTCAAGTTAGTTTTCCTGGGGATTGGAATTGGCTATGTCAGAGAAAGCCAAAGCTGTGGCAAGGAAGAGAACTGAAGCACGTGTTTTGTCTCTGGAAGCAGCAGCCCTCCAGTGTCAACTGTACATAAACCATCTGCTTGACATTCTAATTCTTGCCTGAAAAACTGATGCCATTAAGCCCAATTTAACCTCTATTAGCTCCATACTATTTGGGAGATTCCAGGCAGCTATATGGAGATCGGCAAATCATTATTATGTTCACAAGCTCACTTTCCAGTGTGCTTACAGCCTTCTCCGCAATAATAACATATGGTGGTCAGAGCCATCAACAGTTTTTTCTTTCTTTATTCATTCACGGGATGAGCATGTCGCTGGCTAGGCAGCATTTATTGCGCATCGTGCGAGGCAGTTAAGAGTCAACCACATTGCTGTGGGTCTGGAGTCACATGTAGGCCAGACCGGGTAAGGATGGCAGTTTCCTTCCCTAAATGGCATTAGTGAAGCAGATAGGTTTTTCCTGACAATTGACAATGGATCCATGGTCATCGTTAGATTGTTAATTCCAGATATTTGTTGAATTCAAATTCCACCGTTTGCCGTGGCAGGATTCAAACCCAGGTTCCCAGAACATTATCTGGGTGTCTGGATTAATAGTCCAGCGATAATACCACTAGGCCATTGCCTCCTCCTGTGGTGGCAGGAGAGGATACCACACCTGGACATTACAGAGACCATTCTAATTTTGCCTGGAAAATACTGATCCACAGTAGAGAAGGTACACCCCATGCATAGTCTGAGTTTGAAAAGTTGAAACAGGAATAAAGGCTATCAAAGGCATATTGATTTGGGTGAGGGAATTGAGTGTTCGATGTACTATAGCCAAGTTTGCAGATGACGCAAAACGAGGTGGGAAGGCAAATGGACAGAATGACATAAAAAGTCTACAGATGGAAACAGACGGATTGAGTGAGTAGGAAAACCTTGGCAGATGGAATATAATGTGAGGACATGTGATGCTATACACTTTGGCAGGAAGAATAGAAGATCTGAATGTTATTTAAAAGGGAAAGATTGCTGAAAAGTCCAAATGGATTTTTGGGTCCTTCAGCATGAATTGCAAAAAGCTAGCATCAAAATTCAGTGGTTAATAGGGAAGACAAATGGAATATTGGCCTTTTTTTTCCAAAGGTAATAGTGTATAAAAATAGGGAGGTCTTGTTAAAACTGTACAAGGCTCAAATATGACTACATCTGAAATACTGTGAATAATTTTGGTCCACTAAACTAAGGAAAGATATGCTGGCATTGGTGGCAACCCAGAGAAAGATTACTAGAATGATACCAAGTATGGAGGGACTGTCTTATGAGGAGAGGTTGAGTGGTTTGGGCCTGAACTCATTGAAGTTTAGAAGAATGAGAGGTGACATAATTGAAACTTACAAGATTTTTAGGAGATTTGACAAGGTAGTTGGAGAGATTGTTTACACTTGATGAAACTCTAGGATCAAAGAGCATAATCTCAGCATAACGGGGTCGGACATTTAAGACAGAGATTAGGCCCAAAACATCAGCTTTCCAGCTCCTGTGATGCTGCTTGACCTGCTGTGTTCATCCAGCTCTACGCCTTGTTATCAGAGATTAAGAGGATTTTTTTTTCTCTGAGAACAGCGAATCTGTAGATTTCTTTACTGCAGAGGGCTGTCAAAAGAGGAATGTAAAGAATAGTCAAGGCTGAGATAAACACAGGTTTACACAATAAGGGAATCAAAGGTAATGGGGAAATAGGCAGGAAAGTGGAGTTGGAGATTATCGGTTCAGCCATGATCTCATTGAATGGTGCAGCAGACTAATTAGGTCAAATAGCCTACTTTTGTTCTTCGGTCTTATGACCATAGTAAAGTGTTTTGAAGCGGGTGTTAGTTTGATGCCAGCAGCGAGAAGAGAGGGGAATTGGATTGGATTGGGTATGGTGGCAGGGGAGGAGCACTGGGCCCAGTGGGGAAAGGGAGGGGAGGGGCATATGGGCTTAGGGGTTGTTGTATCAGATCTGGACGTTGTAAGTAATCTGGGAAGATGTAGTTGAGTTGGGTGCTTTGAGGTAAATCTAGTGTCATTTTAATAATCACCCAGGAGTTAGACTACATATTAATAGTTCTAACTTTCCCTGAGTAACTATTTTACTCAATTACGTCAGAACCCTCCAAAGTGTCTGATTTAATTGGAGACTCATGGAGAGTTCCAGGTGTAGAGGAATTGTTTAGCAGTATCTTCAACTTTCCTTTGGTTTACGATTTGGGATGATACCAACAGCATGGATTCAATTCTTACACCAGCTGAGGTTACCATGAAGGACTCTCCTTCTCAAATTCTCCCTTCATCTGAGGCATAGTGACCCTCAGGTTAAACCACCAGCAGCCATCTCTATCTAATGGGACAACAGCCCTATGGTCTGGTAAAACTATGGCGACTTTACCTTTTTATGTACGTACATATATATGTGCAAATTGTTGTTGACATTGTTGTTGAGTTACCACTGTTTATTATTGTGACTAGTTTCGGAGAAGCAGTTACTCACATCAGAGAAAATTTAATGTTGCAAAAAGCAGATGTTCAGTTCAAATGGGATAATATGTCTTACCATCTGCAGTGCTGAATAATAAAATGTTAAACACCTCTGATGTACTGTTGTTCAGACATGTATTTGTATGCTTGTCTGCATGGTGTCCTCAAGCTATTGATTTGTGACAGTGAAAACTGTACTGCAGCAGCAGACAAGCTACATTTGATGTGTTATAAATGCACAACTTTCCAAAGTTAATACATCCTCACTTTGCTTTAAACATTGTAAAATTTGACGTGAAGAACAAATTGTGTGCCTTTGAAAAAAACAAAGCATCTCGAGTTGCTTAACGGGACAAATAAATAAACAATAAATATGACTGGATGAGAGAACAGATGCTGAGTAATAGGTGGTAAGATTAGCAAGAGTGATTGGGAGTTTTTGTTGAAAACTTGAGTTTTGAGGCTCTTTTAGAAGAGAAAAACATGTAAAGATGAAGGTTTAGGAATGGAGCTCCAAAGAACAGGAAGTATTGCCTGACGGTTCTGTCCGTATCGATCAGATGAGAAGAATTGCGTATTATCTAAAGGACAGGGTTATATTGCAAAGTCTAGGAGATGTCATACATTTGTAGGGGATAAAGGACATCAAAGAGTTTGAATACAAGCACAAAAAGACACATTGAATAAGCAGACAGAAAAAAAGCATGAATTCCATCGGTGGAGAAGATGAGGTAAGAGTTTAGATGATCAACACCTCTAAATCTTTCCAGCTCAATCTATTTCCTGGGATAGGGGTCCATGCCAGAGAACTGCTCCTGGTGGTATCCCTGCTATTTAGAGGATTAAAGAGGCTACACATCTCACTGTCCACATTTTCCCAAATTCTTCACCATCGTCTCACCCTATTTCTTAGCACACAATTTATAGAGGTATATACAACGTTAGTCCAGTGACTTGTTAACTTCTTGACAGAAACAGTAAGAATATGGCTCATCACAGATTTGTTATGGTATAGAAGGAGGCCATTCAGCCCATTCAGTTTGCACAGGCTCTTCAAACAAGCATCATTACCTAGTGCTAATCTCCTCTTCTCATTACGCTTGCACATTATTTCTATCCAAATAATTATCCAATGCTCTCTTGTATCCCCAATTGAATCTGCCTCCTCCACTTTCCAGACAGTGTGTTCCATACCTCGACCACTCACTGTGTGAGAAAATTTGTTTTTCTCACTTTGGCCTTGTTTCTTTTGCTCATCACTTTAAGTCTAAGCCCTCTTGCTCTTGTCCACTTTTATGAGTGGGAACAGTGTATCCCTATTTACTTCCTCCAGCATGCTCGTGATTTTGAAAACCTCTATAAAATCTCCTCACAGCCTTCTCTCCAACTTTTTCAATCAATCCTCATCATTGAAGTTTTCCATTCCTGGAACAATTCTTCTGCATTGCTTCTGCACTGTGTCAATGCATTCACAGCTTTCCTACAATATGGCATACAAAACTGCACACAATACCCTAGCAGAGTTCTAACAAATGTCTTGTACAAGATCAGCATCACCTCCTTGCTCTTGTACTCTATGCTCCTATTAAAGCTACTGACAATGTATACTTTACTTACTGCTCTCTCCACCTGTCCTACCACTTTCAATGATCTGTGCACATATACCCTGAGGATCCCCTGCTCCTGTGCCCCTTTTATAATTGCACCCCCGATTTTATCTTTTTTCAATGTCCTTCCTACCAAAGTACATCACCTTACACTTCTCTGCGTTACATCTCATCTACCACCTATCCATCCACTCCAAGCACTTATAAATGTCCTTTTGGAGTTCCACACTACCCTCACAGTTTACAATTCTTCCAAGTTTTGTGTCATCTGCAAACTTTGAAATTGTCCCCTGCTCACGAACATCCAGTTGATTAATATATAACAGGAAAAGCAAGTGTCCCAATATAGATCCCTGGGGAACTCCACTATAAACCTTCCTCCAGAACTAAAAATATCCATTGACCATTACTCTCTGTTTTCTGTCACTCAGCCAATTTGTATCCACATTGCTACTGTCCCTTTTATATCATAACCTATAATTTACCTGTTCTGTTGTATGGCTCCGTAACAAAGACCTTCTGGAAATCCATGCATTTTGTTACCGCTACTAAAAACTCCAACAAGTTAGTTCAATATGATTTCCCCTCTAGAAATCCATCCTGACTCTTTCTATTCAACCCACCTTTTTCCATGTGACTATTAATTCTATTCCAAATAATTGTATCTAGAAACTTCACCACCACCAAAGTTAACCTGACTGACCAGCAATTGCTGGAATCACCCTCATAAATTTTCTTAAACAAGACTGTAATGTTTGAAATGCTCCAGTCTTCCGGCACCTCTCCTGCATCCAGGGAAGACTGAAAGTGTCCACGCAACTTCACTTCGTTCAAAACCCTTGGATGTATCTCATCCAGTCCTGGTACCTGTTAATTTTAAGTAAAATCAGTCTATCCAAGACTTGTCCCTTATTTTCAACCATTCTAGTGCCAGATTTCCTCCTCTGTCACCATCACCAAACGTATTGTGCTCAGTCTGCATTTTTTTCATATTCTTACTAAGGAAACTGCTTTGTCATGAAATTCCCATTGTGTCAATTAATTTTGGTTGAATATTGTCAATTTACTCCATGTAAGAATTAGTAGCACCTGCTCAAACTTGTAACTGCATGCAGGTGGGATTCCCATTTGTATATTTATTACAATGAATGTTTTAATGGTTCTGGTTACTGCCTGTTGTAATCAAATTCTCATACATGTAAAAAAAAGCTTTTATTAGTTTTAATTCAGTCAAAGGACAGTCTTTAGAATTGAAGACGTTGTTGAAGTTAATGCAACCAGCTTCATACAATACTTAAACTTTTGCATATGGATGACTTTAGTCTGACCAACAAGCCTCCATGCAGAGATCCAAAAGTCTAAATCCCAGTATGGCTCATATTGAGAATATTGCAGTATAAAATGGGGAATGGCATTAAATCACAGCTTGCTGAAACTGAGAAAGAGTGAATGTGCAAGAGTTCCACAACAACAAGTCATGCTTGGGGATACAAGCTTTGAATAAAAGAAACAGCCTGCACATGTTAATAAAAGATTTTATTTGTGTTTTTAACTAAAATTGAACTTGCACAAGTTTAGCCTGAAACAGTACCAGCGACTCCATGTTATGAAACATGGGAACTAAAACAATGAGGGATATAGAGCTGGAACATTTACTTTGCAACATTTGAAGAAGGAAACAACTGCAGTGCACATTCTTATATCCGTGCCATTATTTCCTGTAATTTCTTCTTTTCTATGACCCACATCATTTATCTTTAAAACAACCTTGATTTTTCCTGTTATAACAATTGTGTTATGAATTACATTTATTATAATGTCTAGGAAACAGTAATATGCATATTGAGAAAGAATGTTAATTACATATTAATTCAAACATTAGTAGTTAGTGAGCATTACTAGGGATTCACTTCTGCCCTTATTAATTGCACTATGCTACAGTTAGAAGAATCACATTTTGATTTGAATATTAATTCTGTTTTTCTCTCCATGTGAATGCTGCCAGAACTACTGAGTTTTTTTCCCAGCACTTTATGGTTTCTATTCAGATCTCCAACATCTGCAGTACTTTGCTTTCAGTAAATTGTGGAAGTTGATTTAGGAGGTGCATGCATGTAATATGTCATCTTGTAAATGCAAGTGTAAAAATTGGTTCCAGTTTATTGTTCAACAGCTGGCTTTCTAGAATAAGGAGAGGAAATTTTAGGCTCTCACACGTTTTACTTACAGACCTGATGCAGCAAGAGGGGATCGAGACCTGGTGCAGCATGAGGGGAATGAGACCTAGTGCAGCACAAGGGGAACAAGACCTGATGCAATGCAAGGAAAATGAGACCTGGTGCAGCACGATGGGAACAAGACCTGGTGCAGAGCGAGGGGATGAGAGTCCCGATGCAGCCCGACTTAGCCTGTTGCAGCTCAGTGCCATTGGGGAGCAGACTGGAATGGAGCAGGACAGTTGTTGGACTGGGACCTGGTGTGGGCGGTCAGACCAGGTGCTGAGCTGCTCCTATCTGAAGCTCTCTACTGGACTGTAATGTCAATCCTTTAACTATGTTATAATTATCTTATTTATAACATTTTTTTAAACACTGGAAGTAACCCTACTACTTTCCCTTTTATTCTTTTTATTCCTTTGTATCTAAGATTTGGATGTAGGTCCTTGTACCTAAGATGGCACAATCAGAGGCAGCCATTGTAAACTTTTCACTGTACTCTGTACTGGAGTATGCATGACAATAAAGGATATTCTATTTTGTTCTGTTCTATTCTATTCTATATTTTGATACTTCTGCGCTTGCTGGTCCTAATCAGGAGTAGTGTGCACAACTACCTTTAATAACAGCAATACTTGATGCTTGGATAAAATTCAAATACTAATCTTTTTAAATAATTCATAACAAAATAAAGGAAATACTTTATATATAACTGACATGACTGTTTCCTCTGGATGAAACCTCACATGAATGGCAGTCATTCTGGTTTTATGCCGTCACTGGTTAAAGACATTTTGAGAATGCTCTGCTCGTGAGACCTTGTTCTGGCAATGAAACAGACTCTCTCACTACTGTATGCAAGTATCAACCGAGACTACCTACTCAAACCTGGAAGTGTGACTTAAATCTGCAACCTTCCAGTCAGGTGAGGTACAGACAGTTTATTGAAAAAAAGAATAGTCATGCTGCATGTGAGTGTGGTAAATAAATCACCCCGGCTTGGATTTTATGATGTTAATGACAGCAAACTGTCATCAATTTCTACTATTATCCCACTGCAACTGACAGCAACTCTAGAATCCTTACATGCATTGAATAACATAGAAATCAGGAGATAAAAACAAGAAGTGACGAAGAAGACTGATAAAGTCAAAGTGGTGGACATTGCCTATAGGAACTTTAGTAAGGCTTTTGACAAGGTTGCGCACGGTAGACTGATTAGCAAGGTTAGATCACATGGAATACAGAGAGAACCTGCCATTTGGTACAGAACTGGCTCGAAGGTAGGAGACAGATGGTGGTGGTGGAGGGTTGCTTTTCGAACTGGAGGCCTGTGATCAGCGGTGTGCTGCAAGGATTGGCGCTGGGTCCACTGGTTTTTGTCATTTATATAAATGATTTGGATGTGAATATAGGAAGAATGGTTTGTAAGTTTGCAGATGGCACCAAAGTAGGTGGTGCAGTGGACAACGAAGAAGGTTATCTCAGAGTACAAGGGAACCTTGATCAGATGGGCAAATAGGCAGGGGTGTGGCAGATGGAGTTTAGATAATTTGAGATGCTACATTTTGGTAGGGAAAATTAGGGCAGGACTTATACACCAAATGGTAAGGTCCTGGTGAGAGTTGCTGAACCAAGAGACCTTACAGCGCAGGTTCATAGTTGTTGAAAGTGGGGTCGCAGGTAGACAGGGTGGTGAAGTAGGTGTTTGGTACACTTGCCTTTATGGTCAGTGCATTGAGTATAGGAGTTTGGGAGGTCATGTTGCTGCTGTACAGGACATTGGTAAGGCCACTTTTGGAATACTGCATTCAATTCTGATTTCCCTGCTATAGGAAGGATCTTGTGAAACTTGAAAGGGTTCTGAAAAGATTTACAAGGATGTTGCCAGGGTTGAAGGGCTTGAGCTATATGGAGAGGCTGAATAGGCTGGGGCTATTTTCCCTGGAGCATCAGAGGCTGAGGGGTGACCTTGTAGAAGCTTTTAAAATCCTAGGGACATGGATAAGGTGAATAGTCAAGGATGGCAGAGCTAACAAATGAAGAGAGACTGGAATAGTTAAGACTATACTAAGTTTAGAAGAGGGTTGCGGAACCTTATAGAACCCTTTAAAGTTCTAACAGGATTAAAGGGGGTAAACAGAGGAAATGTGTTCCCAAAGACTGGGGAGTCCAGAAACAGGGGTCACAGTCTAAGGAAATGGCGTAGGCCATTTAGGACTGAGATGAAGAGAAATATCTTCACGCAAAGAATGCTGAGATTGTGGAATTTTCTGTCATAAAAATTGGTTGAGATCAAAACATTGAATGTTTTGAAGAAGGAGATAGATATCGTTCTTTGGGCTAAGGGGGTCAAAGGATATCGAGTGAAAGTAGTAACAGGAGAATGAGTTGGATGATCAGCCGTGACCGTATTGAATAGCCTACTCTTGCTCTTAGTGTCTATGTTTCTGTTTTTAATTCAGATTTTCTATTCACTTGGCATTGTAGAATAAATATAGTGCATGTAATGCCTTTAATACCACTGCATCCAACAGTGGGTGGCAGTGGGTAAGAAGTGACAGCACTGCATTTTGGGAGAAGTCAGCTCACTCACCACATCTGTGAAGGGGCTCAAGGGAGACTTGTTGCCCAAGCATGAATAACAGCATCCAACAAGGGTGCTGGTGAGAAAGGACTGCACTGGATTCTGGGAGAAGTCAGCATCACTACATGCTGCCCTTGAATTAACTGTGGTGAGGTTGAGACTGTCACACATCTCCTACTGGAATGTGCCTTTGCAACAGAAGTCTGTAGAAAGATGCAGTGGTTTTTGTCAAGGTTCACACTGAGCAGCTCCGTGACATGGGACTCCGTGCTCCATGGTCTGTTCCCTGGGATGCATACCAAGACAAATATTGACTGCGCCTGAAGGACCATCAACTTGGTGAAATACTGGGCTGTCCAAAACTTGTTGGTCTTCCAGAACAAGGAGTTGACCTCGACCAAATATTGTAGACTGGCACGTTCCAGGGTCCAGGACTATATGCAAAGGGATGCACTAACGCTTGGGGCAGCTGCCGCTAAGGTGTAGTGGGGGAAGACCATCATCTAAGGTCTTCCTGCTGAAGTTAATTGGGGATCCCTTCAGTTATCGGACCCTCCAGGTGCCTCAATGCATGTAAATATACTTTAGTATGTGTGAGAGATGCCTTTGGTTTGTTGGAATAGAGTCAAAGTCAAATGCTTATTTGTTCCCTTGATGTGCTACTGTACAGAATAGAACTGCATTTGTTACCGTGCATACATACAAAGAAATCTTTTATGAACAAAGTATATTTTCTAAATAGAAAAGGATTCTTGGAGAAGTCAGCTCACTCACCACAACTGCAAAGGGGGTCCAGGTGGACTTGGTGCTCAAGCAAGAGCATCCAACAGTGGGTGCTAGTGAGAAGTGATTGCACTGGAGTTTGGGTGAAGTAGAGAGAAGTAGGAGATGCCAAGTCTATAAAAGCCAGACCTAAAGTGCTACTAGCACAGAATGCTAGCTGCATGGAGTGAAGCACTGAGGGTTAAACTAAGTGTGGGAGTTTAGGGAAGTGGGGGAGGAGTCAGAGCAAGAGCAGATTTGGGAGATAGACGCCCAGATAAAAGGGTGTGAACAAGCCAGGACAGCAGCAATCAGAGGAGGAGTGGACTACTGCACCTACTGAGGCCACTAGGACAAAGGAGAAGTACAAGGAAATTGAACCGTGATGTCACAGCCAGCAGTAAGTAAGTGACTGGTGACTGGTAAGTAGTTTTCCTTTTCTCTTTTTTTACCTCTTGGTTTTGCTGCTGTTGTTGTTAAGTTAACCAAACTCATGCTCCTCCTGTGCAATGTGAGAATTCAGGGACCCTTCCAATGACCCTGACTCCTTCACATGCAAGCAGTGTGACCAGCTGCAGCTCCTGTCTGACTGCTTGACAGCTCTGGAGCTACAACTGGATTCACTTTGGAGCATCCACGAGGCTGAGGAAATCATGATTTGCACATTCAGTAAGTTGGTCGCACCGCAAATAAAACTTACTGAGGAAGATAGGGAATGAGTGACTACCAGACAGAGGAAGAGTAGGAAGGCAGTGCAGGGATCCCCTGTGGTCATCTCTGTCCAATACAGATATACCAGATTGGTACTGTTGAGGGAGATGGCTCACCGGGGAAGGCAGCAGCAACCAGGTCATGGCACCGTGGCTGGCTCTGCTGCACAGGAAGGCAGGAAAAAGAGTGGCAGGGCTATAGTGATAGGGGATTCAATTGTAAGGGGAATAGATAAGCATTTCTGCGACGAGAGTCCAAGATGGTATGTTGCCTCCCTGGTGCAAGGGTCAAGGATGTCCCAGAGTGGCTTCAGGATATTCTGGAGCGAGAGGATGAACAGCCAGCTGTCGTGGTGCATGTAGGCACCAACAATATGGGTAAAAAATGGGATGAGGTCCTACAAGCTGAATTTAGGGAGTTAGAGGTTAAACTAAAATGTAGGACCTCAAAGGTAGTAATCTCTAAATTGCTACCAGTGCCATGACCTAGTTAGGATAGGAATAGTAGGATAGCTAAGATGAATATGTGGCTTGAGGGATGATGTAAGAAGAAGGGATTCAATTTCCTGGGGGAGGCGGGGCCAGTACAAACTGGACAGTCTGCACTTGGGCAGGACTGGAACCAATGTCCTGGGGGAGTGTTTGCTAGTGCTGTTTGTGGGGGTGGGTGTTAAACTAATATGGCAAGAGGATGGGAACCAATGCAGGAAGGCAGACGGAAGTAAACTGGAGACAGAAGCAAAGGCAGTAATTGGAAAGTGAAAGTGGAGGCAGAGAAACAAAACTTAAAAAGAACCACATTCCATCACAATTCTAAGAGGGCAATAAATGGCAAAAACATAAGCCTGAAGGTACTGTGTCTGAATGCGAGAAAAATTTGTATTAAGGTGGATGGATTAACTGCACAGACAGTTGTTAACGGATATGATGTCATTGGAATCACGGAGACCTGGCTCCAGAATGACCAAGGATGGGAACTTAACACTGAGGGGTATTCAATTTTCAGGAAAGAGAGACAGAAAGCAAAGGGAGGTGGAGTAATATTTGCCGGTTAAGGAGGGGATTAACACAATAGTAAATGAGGACACTAGCCTGGACAATGTGGAACTACGGAACACAAAAGGGAAAAAAACATTAGTCAGAGTTGTGTACAGATCACCAGACAGTAGTTGTGAGGTTGGGTACAGCATCAAACAAGAAATTAATGTGTGCAGTAAGGATATACTAGTTATTCTGGGTAACTTCAATATGAATATTGACTGGACTAACAAAACTGGTAACAATGCAATGGAGGAGAATTTTCTGGAATGAATGAGGGATGGTTTCCTCGACCAATATGTCGATGAACCAACCAAAGAGCAGGCCGTCCTAGACTGGGTATTGTGTAATGAGAGAGGATTAATTAGTAACATTGTGGCGAGAGATCCTTTGGGGAGAATTCTTTATTAAGATGGAGAGTGACACAGTTAAAGCTGAGACTAGGGTCCTAACTGAAAGAAAGATAACTTTGATGGTATTAAACCTGCATTGGCCAGAATGAACTGGCCAAGGATACTTAAGGGGTTGACGGTAGATGGGCAATGGTAGACATTTAAAGATGAGTTTCACCAATTGTACCTCCCTGTCTGGTGTAAGAGTGTAACAGGAAAGTGGCTCAACCATGACTAACAAAGGAAATCAGGGATAGTGTTAAGGCCAAAGAGGAGGCATATAAATTGGTCAGAAAAAGCAGCAAACCTAAGGACTGGGAGAAATTTAAAATTCAACTGAGGAGTACAAAGGGTTTAATTTGGAAGGGGAAAATAGAATGTGAGAGTAAGGTTGCAGAAAACATAAAAACTGACTGCAAAAGCTTTTATAGATATGTGAAGATAAAAAGAATGATGAAGGGTAATGTCTTCCTAACTATAAATCCCTTATAGTTAGAATCAAGTGAAATCATAATGGACAACAAAGAGATGGCAGACCAGCTAAACAACTAGATCTGTCTTCACTGAGGAGAACACAAACAACCTTTCAAAAATGCTAGGGGACAGAGGGTCAAGCATGAAGGAAGAAATGAAGGAAATCCTTATCAGTCAGGAAATGGTATTGGGAAATTGATAGGATTAAAACCCGATAACACCCCCAGTCCATTGGAACTCTTCCAGAGTTTATAGAATGCTGGAAAATGATCACCAATATGTCCACTATTTCTAGGGCCACTTCCTTAAGTACTCCGAGATGCAGAGCATCAGGCCCTGGGGACTTATCAATTTTCCCAATACCATTTCCTGACTGATAAGGATTTCCTTCATTTCTTCCTTCATGCTTGACCCTCTGTCCCCTAGCATTTTCGAAAGGTTGTTTGTGATGGCAGGGCTGAAATATGAAGAAAGGGAAGTCTATGACATTAAAATGTATAAAGGTGGATAAATCCCTGGGACCTGATCAGGTGTACCCTAGACCTTTGTGGGAAGATAGAGAAGTGAATGCTGGGCCTCTCTGAAAAGATTTACAAGGATGTTGCCAGGGTTGAAGGGTTTAAGCTATATGGAGAGGCTGAATAGGCTGGGGCTATTTTCCCTGGAGCATTGGAGGCTGAGCGGTGACCTTTTGGATGTTCATAAAATCATGAGCGGCATAGATAGGGTGAATAGCCAAGGTCTTTTCCCCAGGGTAGCAGAGTCCAAAACTAGAGGGCACAGGTATAAGGTGAGAGGGGAAAGGTTTAAAAGCGACCTAAGGGGCAACCTTTTCACGCAGAGTGTGGTGTGTGTATGGAATGAGCTGCCAGAGGAAGTGGTGGAGGCTGGTAGAATTACAACATTTAAAAGGTATCTGGATGGGCATATGAATAGGAAAGATTTAGACGGGTATGAGCCAAATGCTGGCAAATGGGACTAGATTAATTTAGGATATCTGGTCGACATGGGGAATAGGACCAGGGTCTGTTTCCATGCTGTACAGCTCTATGGCTCTATGACTGTAAAGACTGAAGCAACTGGGCTTGTACTCATTGGAATTTAGAAGAATGAGGGAGATCTCATAGAAACATATAAAATTCTGATGGGACTGGACAGGCTAGATGCAGGAAGAATATCCCAATGTTGGGGAAGTCCAGAACTAGGGGTCACTATCTAAGAATAGGGGTAAACCATTCAGGACTGAGAAGAGGAAGAAGTTCTTCACTCAGAGTTGTGAATCTGTGGAATTCTCTCCCGCAGAAAACTATTGGGGACAGTTTGTTGGATATATTCAAGAGGGAGCTGGATGTGACCCTTGTAGCTAAAGGGATCATGCGGTATGGAGAGAAAGCGGGAGTGGGATACTGAAATTGCATGATCATCCACGATCATATTGAATGGTAGTGCAGGCTTGAAAGGCTGAATGGCCTACTGCTGCACCTATTTTCTATGTTTCTACGTTTACTTTTGAAATCATATAGAGAGCCCTTCAGTGTATTATACACTAATTTAACAAAATTGGAACATGCTGGAGACACTCAGCAGGTCTGGCAGCATCTATAGAGAGAAAAGCAGAGCTAACATTACAAATCCAGTGACTCTTCATTAGAACTGTTCCAATTTCTAGTATCCACAGATCTTTGTTTTCCATTGAAATGTTAATTTAATGCAGGTCCTGAGCATGCTCTGCATTTAAAACAGCTTTTCCAAATTGGAACAGTGATTTTTATTTTGAAAATAAAAAACTGATTTGTCATTTGTCTGTGCCGCTACTTTGAAAATAGTATCCTCGGGGAACACAAGCATTAATCCTGAACATCAGAATTTTAACACACGGATATCCTAAAGCGAGCTGCAGACCAGACTGGGCATGTCACTCTTACTCATCTCCAATTTTCCCATTCAACAACCTTTCACGAGGGATTCATGCCAATTGATAGTTACTGCTGAAGCATAAACATTGGAAGTGCGTCTTCCTTTAGTATTGGCGCATAAAACCTTTAATATCTAATCAGTACCTGTAGATTTGTTCTGCTGATATATGTCTATTGGGGAACTAGTTAAGTAATGTTTTCTCAATGTTAAAATCAGTATCAAATCAAAGTGACCTTGAGTGGATTGTGCACAAAGTTTGTTCAGCGTCCTTTCATATATCTCAGCATTTTTGTGGCTTCACAAATTATTAATTGCCTTCAAGAGGGTGTCATAGAGTCACAGAGATGTGCAGTGCGGAAACAGACCCTTAGGTCCAACTCATCCATACAGACCTGATATTTTAAATTAATCTAGCCCCATTTTCCAGCATTTGGCCCGTATCCTTCTAAGCCCCTCCTATTCGTATGCCCATCCTGATGTTTTTTAAATGTTGTAATTTTACTAGCCTCCACCAATTCCCCTGGCAGCTCTATGGTTATGATTTAACTGGTTATCTGATATATCTACAATGTAAAGAATATAATTGTTGAAAGTACTGACCAAGAAGAAGATATTACCTCTCATCTGTCAGATGTTCATAAAACTGCTGTGTATTTACAACACTGACTTTATGTCTGTTGTTCTGGATTATTTTATTATTTGTATATTTTAAACAGAGTTTAGAAGTATACTAAACCCACTGAAAAGCTAATTTGAAAGCAACATTCTGAGGAAGCTGGAAATGTGAAATTTAAAAAAAAGGTACAGAGGCTCAGTAGGTTAGGCAGCATCTGTGGACAGAGAAACAGTGTTAACTTTCAAAGTTAGCATCAATGTTAATCTGAGGAAGGGTCACCGGACCCAAAACGTTAACTCTGTTTTTTCCTTCACAGATGTTGCCAGACCTGCTGAGCTTTTCCAGCAACTTTATTTTTGTTCAATGTTAGTCTTACCGGTTCTTTTTATAATTTCTGCTGACCTGCTGAGTTTTCCCGAGATAGTAGGAACTGCAGATGCTGGAGAATCTGAAATAACAAGGTGTAGAGCTGGATGAACACAGCAGGCCAAGGAGCATCAGAGGAGCAGGAAAGCTGAAGTTTCGGGCCTAGACCCTTCTTCAGAAATGGGGGAGGGGAAGGGGGTTCTGAAATAAATAGGGAGAGAGGGGTAGGCGAATAGAAAATGGATAAAGGAGAAGATTGGTGGAGAGGAGACAGACAGGTCAAAGATGAGAGAGTTGCGGCGGGAGAGAGATCCACTGAGGTCTTTCCGGAGGGTAACTTCTTCAAGGTAGGCATCCTTAGAAGAGGCTTCGCAGTGGGGTTAAAATTGTTTCACAGATTGTAGGAACTGCAGATGCTGGAGAATCTGAGATAACAAGATGTAGAGCTGGATGAACACAGCAGGCCAAGCAGCATCAGAAGAGCAGGAAAGCTGATGTTTCAGACCTAGACCCTTCTTCAGAAATGGGAGAGGGGAAGGGGGTTCTGAAATAAATAGGGAGAGAGGGGGAGGCAGATAGAAGATGGATAAAGGAGAAGATAGGTGGAGAGGAGACAGACAGGTCAAAGATGAGGAAGTTGCGGTGGGAGAGAGATCCACTGAGGTGTTTCCGGAGGGAGGAGGGTAACTTTTCCCGAGTTGTTTTTTGTGTTTTTACTTAAAATCTCAATATATTTGGTGAAATTTTCCGATTGAATGATCCATGTTTCGACCAGTTTAATCTTATGATGATGGTGGATGACAGCCCAAAATACAAGATAACAAGATAACAGAACTGGATAAACACAGCAGGCCAAGCAGCATCAGAGGAGCAGGAAAGCTGACGTTTCCCGGAAGGGTCTAGACCCTGCTCCTCTGATGTTGCTTGGCCTGCTGAGTTCATCCAGCTCTACACCTTGTTATCTT
The DNA here is from genome assembly GCA_024137785.1 of Ginglymostoma cirratum. Classification (NCBI taxonomy): domain Eukaryota; kingdom Metazoa; phylum Chordata; class Chondrichthyes; order Orectolobiformes; family Ginglymostomatidae; genus Ginglymostoma; species Ginglymostoma cirratum. The sequence goes on from JAHRHZ010000039.1 coordinate 28,782,735, forward strand.
AGATTCTCCAGCATCTGCAGTTCCTACTATCTCTGCCCTACGTAAATATGGCCAGAGTGGGAGACACATGGCAGAACTCTGGCGCACTGAATGCATAATCCGTTGTTCAAAAATGGCATTAAGGTTTTTGAAGTTCACAAGAATCCAATCAGGGTATTATTTTCGAATCAATTTTTCTTTAGATAAACGTGAATCAGATCTATTTGAACAATTGCTGTTTTCAGTTGTTCTTTCTATTAAAAACAGTTGGCGTCAACTGTACACACAGATTTCTTACACATTACCGACAGCTACAATAGTCAGCTGTATAAACAAAGGCGATAATATCAAAACGAATCTTCAAGCGATGAAACTGTCCAGCAAACCCTTAAAGGAAAACAATGTATGCGAGGTTAGAGTTTATTGTTGGATACACCAGTCCTACATTACGTTACCACGTGGTTATTCGTTTTGATGTGTTTCGCTTTCGGACAGCCTTTGCTGCTTATTTATGTAATATAAACAGTCAATGTTTTTACACACACACATCTTTCAACCAACGTTGTAACTTATAGTCATTGTGGTTTGTCTGTCTATATAGCTATACCGAAGTTAATCCGTGTTGTTTGTCCTGCCTACTTAACGTATTTTTTCATCCCGTAAATGAATTACGATAACGACGTAATTTTCAACATACAAACGCCACATTGTGGATCTCTCTCCATTCTAGATATGGCATCTATGAAATGAACCTTTAATCACCTATGTATTATTAAGAAATGGCCTGTTTCTGTAGCAGTAAGTACAAATTTTAATAGACTGCGTACGTATTTAATTTATATAAATGTGTATATTGTCAAACTATAAATTTTTATGCAGAAATCTATCGAAGTGTGCATGTGCTGTTTTATCTTTTATACGTTGTTTTATTAGCCCGAGACCTGAATCAGCGTCAAATCTTTTGCCTCCTTCACGGTGACTTCTAAATTCACAGTTTGATTTGGATTTGTATTTTCTGATACTTCTATCTCAATCGGTGAGTTACTTATCGTCCATTAGATTCTAGTTCATCCTTATTTTTAAAAACAAAATCCATAAATACTGCCTGTGAAAATGGAACGGTATTAAATGTCGAACGAATTATAACTACCTGAAAAAACCCGAAAGAACATCGGATGCTGTAAATCAGGAACAAAAAGTTGCTGGAAAAGCTCAGCAGGCCTGGCAGCATATGTGAAGGAAAAAAAGAGTTAACGTTTCGGGTCCGGTGACCCTTCCTCAGAACCGTGTGTGTGTGTAAATACCTGAAGTTCTGTCCAATGTAACAACACTACAATGAAACCTAGTGGAATTTTTTGCAAATTAAATTCAGTGACAGAAATACCGCAAGATTCAGATCAACCGCCAGGACTTGGAGTGATTCAGTCTAATCTTCCTATTTGTTTGACGTTTTCTTCAACCACCTTCACATCAGAATTGCGTGTTAGATAACATCTCACGTCCGGCTGAACATGTATCTGAACTCAGTGCAAAGTTTCCTCACTCCTGGTAAGGATGAAGTAAAGTGTTTGCAGTTATAGGCACCACCTTCCTTCACAGTCGTTTCAAATGCGCTTTGGGAGCTCTGCTTCATTCCGATGGTGCGAATTCTCTAACAGTTGTGCGTCTTTGAGCAACAGAATTGTCTCATTTTTATTGCAAGGTATTCCTCATTTCTACGTGAAAGGTCACGGACCTGCAACCCTGTGCTTGTTTTCTCTCCACATATGCTGTCTGACCTGCTGAGTACTTATTCTGTCAGAGGCAGAAACATTTGCTCCGACATTAAATATAGGAATGGCTTGGTTATTGCGCCGTGGTTCAGATTGACTTTCCCAAACGCATGCAGTCATGTCCAAGAGAAAAGAGGGGTTTTCTTTTTATTCATTTCCTGGATGAGGGCATTCTTGGCTAGACAGGCATTTATTATCCATCCCTAATTACCCAGAGGGCAGTTAAGAGTCAACCACATTGCTGTGGGTCTGGAGTCACACGTAGGCCAGACCAGGTCAGGGTGGTAGTTTCCTTCCCTAAAGGACATTAATGAATCAGATGGGTTTTTCCTGATAATCAGCAATGGTTTCAGGGTCATCCTCAAACTCTTATTACCAGAAATTTATTGAATTCAAATTCCCCGCTCGACCATGGCAGGATTCGAACACAGGTCCCCAGGACATTACCTGGGCCTCAGCAATAATACCACTAGGCAATCACCTCCTTTGTGTGGATAATTAGTGCCAGTCCCAAAGTCAGATGTCCACAGCTTTTAGTTTGGAAGTTCAATGAAGTAAGTATGATCACTGCGGCAATGCAGGAAAGTGATACAGGAAGGTCCCACAATCAACCGGTTGACAGAGCTGTGGTGGGTCCTGCCCTCCTATATGACTCTGAGACTTGAACAGCAGACACCTCAAACCGCTGGAGTACTGCCAATGCTGCCTGCTCAAGATCGTCTAAATCCGCTGGGATGAAAGACACAGCAACGCCTGCGTCCTTGACCAGGCTAACATCCCCAGCGTCGATCGACCACCCTCCATTAGTTGTGATGGACTGGGCAACTCAAGAGACCCCCACACCCCCAAGCAGGTGCTCTACTCAGCTCTGAAACAGCAGGCCAGCCCTAGGTGGACTGTGGAAGTGCTTTAGTGATACCCTCAAGGCCTCTCTGGCAAAGTGCTGCATTCCCACAGATCACTGGCCCAAGACTGTCCAAAGTAGGCGAGGAGCATCTGGGATGGCGTCCGGCACCTGGAAACTTGCTGTCAGGAAAACGTGCAGGCCAGGCCAAAACGGCATAAGGAGTGCATTATACCTCACCCACTCCTTCCCATGACCACATTCTGCCTCAAGTGTGGCAGAGTCTCCGAAGCCACATCGGACTGTCCAAGTGCCTTTTGACTCATATAGTTTGGAAGAGAGTCATGGAGTCTGCGAGCCACCGCCAATTATGACAAACAACAGTGTAATAATGACCAGATCATCTGCTTTACTGATGTTGGCACGCACACACATATACACACATTACCTGTAGTCATGAATACATGCGTCCACATACACACACTGTTGTGCATACACATACACTTCTGTTCAAAAGCATAATCATTATTAATTGACCATTAGTGATGTGTTTTCTCATCTGTTCTCCTATAACTAAAATCCAACCACTTACAAGGTTATACTAAAACAAAAACTGCAGATGCTGGAGATCTGAATCTTACCAGGCTGTTTCCTGCTCTACGTTTAAATCCTTTACTCGGTTTATCTATTGCATTTACCTCAGCGCACTACGTCCTGACGAGTGTGGGGCAATGCTGCGAGTGAATGGGGGGTGGGGGGCGTAGAAGAGATGGTGGGGTGGGGAGAGGAAGGGGCGGAAATGTTGACATTGAAACCATGTGTCGAACCATAGGGATCGATTGGAAATGATAGGTCATCCGGATGCTAACCTGGCCTCAGAGAGGGAGATGTTCTAATGCCACTAACCCAGTGAGAAAAGGAAACGTTTTGACCAATCTCCCATCGAGAGAAGTAAGGTCCCAACGAACAGTAACAGGGAGCCGAGGAGCGGTTGGAGATCTTTCCAGCATTTCACCTGTCTCCGTAATACACCGCGTTCTTGTATATTGCATTCCCGTTTATTTAAATCCCTGCTCCACAATTCTCTCCACAATCCCCACCCACCGTTCCCACAAAAAGTACAACAATGAGAAATTCTCACAAAACCTTTATACTGAAGCAGGAAGCGAACCCAAATGTCGGAAACCTGAAATAAAAGCAGCAAATGCTGTTGTTCGGGCGAAAGGTCATTGAGCTGAAACATTCACCCTGTGTTTTCCCCCAACCCGGACACTAATTGACCCTCCGGGTGTGCGCAGTGTTTTCTGTTTAAGTCCTAAGTGATCGAAGAAAGAAATAAATGAAAAGACGAGGTTTAAGGTTTCTAGGTTAAAAACATTAAATCTCCACTTCCGTCTAAATCGCCACTCGGAGATAAACATTGTGGTTAGATCTTGCATGTACACTTAAAACGATAAGCAAATAGGCGGTGTAAAAGGAGGGCGGGAGATTACAGACGGAAGCGGTCTCAGATCTTGCCCATTAACAATCCACTGCTGGTGTCAGGTTATCACATTGTTCGGGGAGAGATTACATTTCGATTACATTTAAATAGCCCCACATCGCATCACGCACTGCTCTTGCTCCACACGCAAGTGTGAGGCAGCAGCGGGCGGACTCGGAAAGTGGAGTTAGTGCCAGTGAGCTGCTGCAGAGGAGGATCCCACCACCCCACCCTCGTGAATGTACTCTCTCCTATAAAATGCGAACGCCAGTTGGATGGTGATCTAAAGGCAACGACGTTGTTTCAGACAGAACTAGCACAGGGGCTAAAGTGTCCTTTCTGGTGCAATTCACAGTAACCCTTCAGAGAGTTCGCCCGCTGCCGTGTGACGGTAGGACAGAAGCCCACCGCCCCCGTCACTCTCTCTCTCTGTATATATATAATATATGTGTGTATGAATATATATATGAGTTAGGTGACAGAAACCCTGGAGAAGCCGAGTCTGCGCTCACGGTGAATTAGCGCCGGCTTTCTTGAGAGTTTTGCTTTGCCGGGGGATCAGTATTCTGCGCTTCCTCGGTCCGAACCAAGTGACCGAGCTTCGATGATTATAGTGCGGGAGCCGCTGCCCTGACCGGACTTTCTTGGATACTGTAAAGGATCTATTTAAATGCATCTGAAACACACCGTGCTCCTCCACTGTTAAAGCATCTTCATTATTTCAGGGGATAAACCTTTTTTTTTGCTGTGCGATAGACAGAGGAATTACTGCGCTGTTTCAGGAACCAAAACGGTGGAGGAATGATAGCCAATGAAACGTACGCTTCCGACCGCGGGCTGTCGGGTAGCCCCAGCCCTCAGTGGATGCTGGCGGTCACTTTGTTTGCCTTGCTCGGGCTGCACGCCTGGAAGTGGCTGCAACACAGCGACCCCAAGGGTCCGCCCGGCCCTTTCCCGTGGCCCCTGATCGGCAACGCGGCTCAGATCGGCCAGGTGCCCCACCTCAGCTTCTGCAGAATGGCCGAGAAGTACGGCAGCGTGTTCCGCCTGAAGCTGGGCAGCCACACCGTGGTGGTGCTGAACGGCGAGAAGTCGATCCGCCAGGCGCTAGTGAGACAAGGCGCCGATTTCTCGGGCAGACCGGACTTCAGCTCGTTCGCTGTGGTGTCCGGGGGCCAGAGCCTGGCTTTCCGCAGCCACGGCGACTTGTGGCGGCTGCACCGTAAGGTCGCACACTCCACGGTGAGGGCTTTCTCCACCAGCAACCTGGAGACCAAGAAAACATTTGAGCAACATGTGGTGTGCGAGATGCAGCAGCTGATCAGTGTGTTCATGGACAGGGGCCGCCTCAGCCATTACTTTGACCCGTGGCCCAACCTGGTGGTGGCCGTGGCCAACGTGATGAGTGCTGTGTGCTTCGGCAAGAGGTACAGCCACGACGACCAAGAGTTCACCTCGTTGCTCGCCAAGAACGACCGCTTCGGCCAGACAGTGGGAGCCGGCAGCCTGGTCGACATCATGCCCTGGCTCCAGTATTTCCCCAACCCGGTACGCAGCGTCTACCAGGACTTCCAGCAGCTCAACCGGGACTTCTACCTGTTTGTCCAGGACAAGGCTCGGCAACACCGCCTAGATTTCCGTCCAGGCCGGATCCGGGATATGATGGACGCCTTCATCAACATCATCGAGCACGGCCGTGTGGCCAGCGACACCGGCCTGATCCTCAGCCCCGACTACGCGGATTCAACCGTCGCGGATATCTTCGGGGCCAGTCAGGACACGCTATCCACCGCCCTGCACTGGATCACCCTGTACTTGGTGTGGCAGCCCCAGGTCCAGGCCAAGATCCACGAGGAGCTAGACCGTGTGGTGGGCAGGCAGCGTATCCCCAGCATCGAGGACCAGCCCCGCATGCCCTACCTGATGGCGTTCCTGTACGAGACTCTGCGCTTCAGCAGCTTCGTGTCTCTCACCATCCCGCACGCCACCACCCGACCAACGCTGCTCTCGGGTTACCGCATCGACAAGGGCACCGTGGTCTTCATCAACCAGTGGTCAGTCAACCATGACCCACACAAGTGGCATCAGCCCGACGTCTTTGACCCTTGCAGGTTCCTCACCGAGGCGGGCACCTTCAACAAGGACCTGGCCAGCCAAGTGATGATCTTCTCGCTGGGCAGAAGGAGGTGCATCGGGGACGAGCTGGCCAAAATGCAGCTCTTCCTCAGCACCTCCCTCCTGATGCACCAGTGCGCCTTCAGGGCCAACCCCAAAGAGGAGCTCACTCTGGACTTCACCTACGGCTTATCCTTAAAACCCAAACCTTTCACCATCGGCGTGACTCTGCGTGACACAATGGAGTCTTTGAATGAGGCAGTGCGGAGAATCCAACAGGTCGACAACAATCAATAACTTGTGGGATATTATCGGGCTCTTGCCGATTCAGAGCGGGAATACTATAGGGTTACATTTCACGTGGTTGCGCTGGTCGAAACTTTCTGTTGTCTTTAACCCGCTCGAGTTATGCTGTGAACCAGTGTTGTACTGGTAATAATGGGAGCAAAAGTAACCAGACCGAGAAAGGTTCCTGGGGTGAAACATGTCTTCGTGTGTACTTGCATTAGCACTCTTTGGGCAGCGGGAAGTGAGGGGTTCTCTTTATAAACTGAGCTTTGTAAAGATAGGTCCAACCTTGACAGTTCTAGTCAGCAAACTGATATAGATTTAACACAGCTAGAATCGCTAGGAGCAGACTCGATGGATCAGACGTCTGCTCCCACATCCTTACAGCCTTATAGCTGGCACCCTTCGAAATAAAACACTTTTTTTGAAGGGTAATAGTTTGCATTTGGCCACACTTGGTTCTGAAGTCTTGTTTTCCTCAGTCAGACCTGAATACAATGAACAGTCCCTGAAGTTGCTTTAAGCGCAGAGGAGTTGGCAGTATTGAAGGCTTGCTGACGTATCAGTCACCGCAAATCCGACATAATTCACTGCGAGAACAAAACTAAAACCTTTGAGCTCGTTGCAAACACGCCGACTCCAGGCACCACCATTTCAGTACTGTCCGCCCTGCCACTTGCGGATTTTCAATCTTCTGATGATTTGACATAATGGTTCTCAATTCTCATTTCCTGGCGAAGAGTTGTCCTGTATCGGAACTTTGACAGAAACCATCCCCTACGTCCCTCCTCCATCCTAACCCCACGTTTCCTTCTCAATCTGCAAACTGTCAAACGGGGAGGAACCAGTGACAGAAACTAACCCCGATGGAAGTACCTTATTACGACCGACTCCGTCGCGGTTCATGTACAAACAGGACTTACTTCGAAATTAATAGATTATCTGGGATTTGGAGATATGTGAACAGACCTAACAAATATTGCACCGCCACTTTACTGTCATCCAATTTTCTGTTCTTGTCTTGCCACTGGAAACAAACGTAGTCTTCATATTTATTCACATTTCCAGTATTATCATTTAAAGCAGAATGCATTATTCCTCGTTCCCCAGAGATGTGACGAGTTAGCCTAAATCATGCGCATATAGTGTGTGGGTTTGTTGCAGTGACAGACGGGCTCGCCCACGCGCAGTGAGACACAACATTGCGACCAAAGCTTCTCAATGTTCAGGACAGGCAGTCGGAAATGAAAGGGAACGAACCTTGGCAAAAACTGTAGGTTGTGTCATTTGGCCAGTCTCAAGTGAAAGGCGAGATTGTTTCACAGTTTGCGCACATTGAATCGTCGATTTAAGGCCGAGCAGAGAATTCATGCGCAATTAATTCAATGTTCCCATCTGACCCTTAGTTTGTTGGCAACATTTTAAGCGGCGACCCCATTGCACTTGGCCAAAATCATATCTGCTTATCACCCTTTCTGTAAATTGGCATTCACTGACAGTTTATGATATAGGCTTTCATTTTTAATCAAGATTTTAAAAATAGATTTCAATGCTTCTCCAGGTAGACTCAGTTATCGATTTTTAAAAATCAACTTGTTCACACTTCTGGACCAGATGGGACTTTAACCCAGGTTTCTTGGCTCTGAAGCAGAGACACTACCATTAAATCAGACCAGCCCATGAATGTAACATTTATACTGACTTAAAGTATCTTACAGAGTCAACTGCTATATATCTGATGCCACCATCTGATCCACAACGTTTACTAAGACCTTAGTTTGATCTTTACTAAAGTCTTCCAGTTTTACATTTGATAAAGGCAGAATCTAGTGTAAAACTGATCTTTGTGGAAGATGACTGATCCAAGTTGCATATCTTGCTCTGTGATGATTGCTGAAGAAGAGGTGTGAGCATTGGTCTCTGTGTGGCTGGGCTGGGGAAAGAGAAAAACAATAAATTAGTGCTTTACCTCCTGATCACTATCTACTGACTTGCTGAAGCACTAATGTGTATGGATATTGGGAGACAAGAAAATGCGGTTGGTCTATAATGCCCTCCATTGGTAAGAAAAAGCTTCAATGGAAAGGACCCCCTCATAGAAATTATCACTTGGGTGAAGTACTGTAAGGCCGTTTCCCTATGAATTCATACTCCAGCAATAAGCAAAGCCTTTAGAGGAAAAAAGATAAACTGATAATACTAATGATGGAATAAAAACGTACTGGACAAGGGTGCTGAGTGACTGAGTTTGAATTCATCTTAAAATAGAACATTGGAAAGTTTTTGTTCCAGGGAATGCTTGAATACAAATGTATGTTATGCTGGTAACTACCTAGAGTGAATAAGTCATCTTTTCCTATTAAACATTTCCATATTTATTTTGGGTATAATCATTCAATAAAACAAAATAAATACTCTTCTTAGGAAGCAGTAGATGTACAGATTAAACCATTGGTGTACCAGTTTAACCACTTCCTCCATCGTCTCTGAAAATACAATATCTTTTGAAATTAATGAATTCTAATGCATATTGATTTGGTTCTGAGAAAACTGGACTGGATATGGATCTAAATATTAGCTGCAGATGAACCTTTGGGTTGTCAGTAGATTTCATCATAGCAATTGTAAAGTGTTTCCTAGCTGTTAATGTTCCAATCCTTTACAACTAACTGTCTGAGATTGGACCAATTGTAAGTCATACTGATGAGATGGCTGAAAATTAAAATAACAACATCTAGAAGAAATATCCTCATCATGTAAGTAAATCTTGTATATTGTTATCTCCATCCTGCACTGCATTACACTTGGCCATACAACAAAGCCTTTTTGAACACGAATATTTAAATAAATACAATCAGGAAGGCTGAAACTAAATATTGGTTCCAAAATAATTGTTGACACCTCAAACTTTGCATCTTCCTTACTGCAGTAGGTCAAACAACCAACACAATATAACGGTAAACTCATTTTCTTGGCAGAACTTTGCAAAATTATCTAAGTTGCAGAAGTGAGGTGATAATTTTCATTTTTTTGGGAAATCTCCAAATTGCCTTTGATGATTTAAGTCTCTCTATCAGAAGTCACCCTGTCATTCATTGTATTTTATGATCAAATCAGCACTGTTGGAAAAATCAGAGATTTCAAGTATTAATAAGTTGATGCAATCTTTCCCACAGCAGCAAGAGCTGTTATGTTCAACAATTTGGGGAACAATGCTGAGTGCTAAGGAACATCAAATATACGCACTGGGAATGAATTCATAAGCATTTAATATTTTGCTTTTGAAACGTTAGAAATCAAACAGATCGACAAATGATACCCACACAAGAACAACTTGCTTTTTCCAGCAAAAAATTCAGACTAGTTATTGTGGTACTTTCTGCATGCTGAGGCTGCCCAGATCACCTGCAAAGATATGTCGTCCTCAGTAAAAATGTTTTCTTTACAATACTGTGTTTTTATACATTGTACGATTGAGTCTAGTTAAAATGAAAAAAAAAACACGCTATGGCAAATTCGAACTGACTTTACTTTGTGAAGATAGACTGGAGGAGGTGCATGTGTTTTTAAAAAGTTTTATGGAAGGCATGTAAGAAGTTCAGGAACAGCAACACTTCTAAAAGAAACCCCTTTAATGTTTAACTGTACATAACCACTGGCCAATTGCTGAATTGTGACCTGTAATTAAGGACTATTATTTCCCTGAACCCCCATATAATCTCAGGTGATTGCCACCTTTGTGGAATTTCCAGACTTAGCCCATGTCTGTGAACTGCTGTTAAAAACTGAAATATTATTTTTCATGTATTTGTTTGATCAAGTAGATATATTATATCAATATTGTATAATGTCATTCCTTTCTTCCTACTCATTTTAAATATGATTGCTTTCTCATTAAAAACAGGAAATATGGATATATATTAACACATTTGTATTGTTGCAATAACAGGAGAATCTTGCGGTAAATCTTATTTAAGATTTGTATTTTTATATTGTTTCATAAGCTCTAATACTTTTAGATGGCTGCTATAATTTCTTCTTATCTCCTTCAAGTTCAATTCTCCAACATTTGCACATTTGCATTTTTGTGCTTTGAGTATATGTTTCATATATATATATATATCAATGATATAATATATTTACAATGATCAAAATCAATGGTCATTGAAAAAGGTGTCAAAGATATAAAATTATATAAGGTGAAACTGTTTATAACATTGTTGTTAAGTTTAACCATGCTGTTCAATATTTCAACATATACAATAACCCAAACAAATTTCATTGTTGTGAGCTGTAAATTTAAAAGCAGGAATATTGCAATATTGCACTTTGAATGTGTTGTGTATTAATATAGTCAACAAATCAGTACTTAAATCTGTTAATTGGCTTACGTGTAATGGACATTAAAAATGTGCTAACCAAACAATGGTTCATTATTCTACAAATTAAATGAAAGTGATTAGTGTCAACCTACAGCTTTTCAATTACTAAATTATCAAATTGTGTTTTATGTATTTTTCTGCCAAATCTTGTTTGATAATGCTGCAGTAAAGCACTTCAGAATGTTTCATTCATATTAAAGACATACAAATGCAACATATTCTGTTGCTGTCTTGAAAAGGAAAATAGATATGTAATATACTGAGAATCTGCTGAATGGTTTAAAAGGTACAAAGTTCCGTCGATGAATCCATTTTCAAAATAAGTCACCGATATGGAAATGGTGATGTATTCCATAACAACGAGGCTAAAATAGAAAATCACAAGTCCTACTGTCCTAAGGCTGGCACATACCATTGAAGTAAGCTGGATGATTTTCTGCTGTGCACTCTCTTGATGGTACAAATTTACAGATTGAAAGAAGAAGTAGATCATTCAGATGCTCAAGCTTTCTCTATTCAATAAGGCCATGTGTGATCTTTTATGCACTTTGAATTCCATATTCTCTTATACTTCTGATGACCTTAACTTGTTGTTAGGCAATAGAAACAATCTATCCCTGCATTAACAACGTTCAATGACCCTGCTTCCACTGCCTTGAGGCAGAGTTCCAAAGTCTCATAAATCATTGAGAGTAAAGAGTTTCTCCTCATCTCTGGACTCAAAAGACAACCCCTAATTTTAAAACAGACAGTGCCAACTAGTTCTGGACTCACTCCCAGAGGAAACATCCTTTCCACGTCCACCATGTCAAGACTTCAGGATCTTACATTTTAATCAAGTCACCTTTGTCAAGTCTTGAAAAACATTAAGGTGGATAACTCCCCAGGGTATGATGGGATCTATCCCAGGATACTAAGGAGATCAAGGGAGGAGATAACTAGGGCTTGGACAGAGATCTTGTATCCTCTTTTGCCACAGTGGCATCCCAGAACACTGGAATTTGGCCAATGTTGTTCATTTGTCTATGAAGGGCAAGAGGGATAATCCAGGAGATTACAGCCCAGTATATCAGCAGTAGGAAAATTATTGGAGAAGATTCTTAGAGACAGGATTTCTTGCACTTAAAGAAGGTTGGCCATGTTAGGGATAGTTAGCGTGGTTTTGTGCAGGGGAGGGAGGTCTTGGTCACAAATTGGATGGTGTTTTTTGAGGAATGATGGTAGGACAGTGGATGGTGTCTACTCGGACTTTGCTAAAGAATGTGACGTAGTTCCTTATGGAAGGCTGCTCCAGAAGATTAGGTCACATGTGATCCACAGTGAGTTGGTAAGTTGGAACAAAATTGGCTTGGTTATAGAAGACAGGGGGCAGTTGTGGAGGGGTGTTTTTCCGACTGGAGATCTGTGACCATTGCTGGAACCTCTGTTTCTTGTAATGTATATATATAAATGATCTGAATGGAAAAGTAGGTGGTCTGATTAGAAAGTTTTGCAGACAACATGAAAATTGGTGTTGTGGATAGTGAAGAAGGTTATCAAAGGACACAGCTGGATATAGATCAGTCAAAAAGTTGGGCAGAGAAATGAAAAATTGAGTTTAATCCGGACAAGTATGAGGTGGATGCTCACATTTTGCTCATGCTCATATTCTGAGAGGTCAAATGCAAGTGGAAAGTATACTTTAACTATCAGGATGCTCAGGAAAGTTCATAGATGGAGAGATCTTCTGATATAAATCCATAGCTCCGTGAAAGTGCTAACACAAGTGGATAAGATGGTAAAGAAGGTATGTGGTCTGCTTGCCTTCATTGGCCAGGGCATTGAATATAAAAGTTGGCAAGTCATGTTGCAGTTGTGTAAAACTTTAGTTAGGTCATGTTTGGAGTATTGTGTGCACTTCTCGTCACCACACTATAGGAAGGAGATGGAGGCTTTGGAGAGGGTGCAAATGAAGTTTGCAGGATGTTGCCTGGACTGGAATGAATAAGCTGTAAGGGTAGCTAACTTGAATTATTCTACCTGGAGCACAGGAGGCTGCACTAGAACACTTCCAATCGAAGATGGTATCAGAGTAGCAGGGCCGTGTGAAGGTTCATCCAACCCTGCATGCTTTCTTTCTTTTTACTTATGCTCTTTTTCTTTCATTTTAAAATTTTTCTTTTCTATGGAGCCTTTTGCAGTGGGTTAGTCAGCAAAATTGGCATGGCAGCTAGACTGGGCCATGCATGGAATGGTGGCTCCTTCCAGCAGAGGATGCAGCTCCTCACGGTGACTGGAGACAGTGGTGGCAGTGGCAGCAGGGACGTCCTCCCGGCATTCGGGGTGAAGGCGGCAGTGGAGTTTTCAAGATGGCAGCACTGGCAAGGCAATATCTCGGAGGAGGGCAGCTGAAGTGGGAGTGTTGATGAGATGACAGTGGTTGCCTGGTCTGGCAGTGGAGCCAGGGGCTCCTGGTTACATTAGGCCCAGAGCAGAGACTCCTGGTGTTGGCCAGGCAGTGGCTGAAAGTGTGATATGCCTGGAGCTGGGACTCCTGGCATCATCGAAGCAGCAGTGGAGCCCTGGACTCCTGGTTGCAGCGTGAGCGCAGTTTCAGCAGGCAGTGGAGGAGGGGTGGGCAGTGCAGGTGTCGCTGGTGAGCCAGCTCAGGACCCTCCTTCAGTTACATCTTTTATGCTTTTTACTCTTAAACTATTCAAAATGGTGCCCGATTGTGGCAACTGTGAAACTTTTCACCGTATTTCACTGTATTATTCACAGTAAAATGCAAGTGACAATAAATAAATTAATTCACTTAGATCTCTTTGCACCTTGGAGCTTTGCAGTCATTCTCTATTTAGTTAATACTGCTTCCTGCCTAAATAAACAATTGTATATTTTCCCATAATATAGTCCACCTGCAAGAATTTCGTCTACTCATTCAAACTGTCTCGATTAGCCCGCAAACTCTGACTATGCTCTTCACAATTTCCTTTGCTAACCATCCTTGAGTCACCTTCAATTTTAGCCACCACTGCCTTCACTCCCCTCACCTAAGTCAGTGACATAAATTGTAAAAGTTGAGGCTCCGGTGCAAACCTCTATGGGACTCCATTTCTCAGATGCTGCCAATCAGAAAAAGAATCAGCTATGCATACCCTGTTTTCTACCAGCCTGACAATCCTCTGTTTTTACTGGCATGCTAGCCTCCACATCATGTGCTGTTTGTTTAAACATGTGGAAGAAGCAGCAGAGTGTAGCGATATTGGCTTCAATGCCAGGAGTGATACTTTCAGCAAGATTTACTGATTTACAGGATACAGTTGCAAAATATAAGCAATGCCCATGATAAGACGAACATTTAAACAGGGTTTCATCATCAGCTATCAAATATCTATTCAATGTAATGAAGAGGCCTGCCAACTCATGTGTGACGTAGTCACACATGAACCTTTCAAAGGGAATGATTAAAACACCAGCTTAGCTATGCTAAAGTTTGATCAACAACATAGAATTTGAAAGTTGTTTAATACAATTGATTCTAACTACTAGATTAATTTGTGCAAGTTCACCCATTACAGCATTTTCAATAAATGTTAGTCTGGAAATGACTGTTGCTAATGTTCATGGAGTCTAATTGGGGTTCTACAATGTTCCTTCATTCCATTATTTCACAGAAGGTAAGAGGAGATAAGCAGGCTCATTCATTTTCTAAAACAGAGGACGAAAGAATGTTACATAAGTACACCAAATATTCAACCGGTAGTATCACTAACGGCCTTTATTGCCTGTCTCTAATTTGCTCTGAGGACAGTTAAGAATCAACCAAATTGCTGTAGGACTTGGAATACATGCACCAGATAAGGGTGGCATGTTTCCTTCCTAAAAGGACATTAATGAACCAGTTGAGTGTTTACAATAGTTGACTGTAATTAAATAGCTGTCATTAGGCTAGCATTATCATGCCAGACTTAAATTGGAATTGAAATTTCACCTTCTCCTATGGTCAGATTCAAACCCATGTCCCCTTTAGCCGGGACTTCTAGATTACTAAGACCGGTGACATTACCACTGCACCGCTGCCTCCCACTAAATGTTGCAATTCGTCACTTGGGGATACTAAATTCCACAGCAAAAGTTTTAAAAAATAGAATAACTATCACTTCAAGGGAACTGATAGGTCTCAAGGTGTCATGGATCACAGTGTGTATCCAAGTGGTTCGTTTAAAATGGTTCAGTTAAATATAATTAAAAGAAGACTCAAAAACAGCAATTTGCTTAAATATGAATTTTTATTAAGTAACAATAATGATTATGGTGGTAATAATAAACAAAAAAGAGTAAAAAGCAACAGGTCTCAAGCCTTTCTGCCCACCGGGGACCCCTTGATCGATGGCTGGTCTGGAGGCTTAGGTTTGTTCCTGGCACCATTCACAATTCCGAGCCAAGGCGAAGTCCAGCAATGTGGAACAAAACTCTCTCTCTCTCTTATACAGTGTAACAAACAGCCAGCACAAGGAACAGTAGACACAAAAGACAAAACTGCTGGCTGGTACAGAAAACACAGCTACAGAAAAACAAGCTGCTGGTGTCATCTTCCGCTCATAAGGGATTGTTCACAGGACTCATTCAAGGTCGTGCAGCTTGTTGAGTATCATCACTAACTTTCCCAGCCTATTTTCCCATCCTACACAATCTATTTTCTCTTGCAGCTGTTGAATATCATCATTAACTTTTAGCCCTTCGGCCCATCCTATACAAAAAGTCAATAGGTCCCTGAACCTGATAGATTGCATCTTAGGGTACTAAAGGAAATAGCTACAAAGATAACAGATGCATTGGTAGTAATCTTTGAAGAGACCTGAGAGACTGGAAAATTTCAAGATGTTTGGATAACTGTCAATGTGACACAATTATTCAAAAAGGAAGAGAGAGATAAAACAGAAAAAAAAAATAGGCAGTTAGTTAACATCCATCATTGAGAAAATATTAGCGTCCATTGTAAAGAATATAAAAGCAGAGCAATTAGAAACAAATAATACAATAAATAATGCAATTGAGGAGATTCTGTATGGCTTCATGAAGGGGAAATGATGTCTGCTAAACTTATTAAAACTCTTAGAGAAAGTAACAAGCAGGATGAATTAAAAGAAACTAGTAATGTATTTAGATTTCCAAGGGCATTCAATAAAGATATGACATGTAAAGCTACTTAAGTAAAGTGTTGGAGGTAGCATAATCGCACAGATAGTGGTCTGGATAACTAATAGGACATTTGTAAAATTAATGATGGGGATAAAGCAAACAATTCCACAATGGCAACCTGTAATAGGGGAGTATGACAAAGATCAGTGCTGTGACCACAATTATTTTATATATATGCAAGAGAGAGAGAGCGAAAGTGAGAGAGAGAAAGAGACTTCAATGAGGGAAGAAAAACAAGCACTATCACCAAGTTTGCAGATGACACAAAATTAGGTGGAATGGAAGTGGCGAGGATGACACAAAGAGTATATCCGAAAGAGGGACATTCACAGTTTAAGTGAGTGAGAAAATTCTTGGCAGATGGAATATAATGTGGGAACTTGGGAGATTTTATACTTTAACTTTTTTGCCCACTCACTAAATCTATCTATAGCCCTTTGTAGAATCCTATACCGTCTTCACAACACACTTTCCTATCTAACTTAGAGACATCAACAACTTATTCCCCTAAACCTGGGACCCTCGCCAAATCATTTATTTAAATTATAAAGAGTTGAGGCCCCACTTTGTGGTACATCACTCATAACACTGTCAGCCTGGAAAATATCTATTTATTCCTACTTTCTGTATTCTCTTCGCCAATCTTCTAACCATGCCAATATATTGTTTCTAACACCATGAACTTTTATTTCCTGCAATAATCTTTTATGTGGCAATGTATCTAAGTACAATACATCCACAGGTTCTCCCTTATCCACAACTCATGTTACTTTTTCAAAAAACTCCAATAAATTAGTTAACTATGATTTTCCTTTGATAAAAACACATTGGTTCTAGCTGATTAACTTGAACTTACTAAAGTGTTCTTTTATAATAACTTTAATAACAGCTTCTAACATTTTCCCTATAACAGATGTCAAACTAATTGCCCATAGTTTCATGCTTTCTGCCTCTTTCCCTTTTTGAATAACGGAGTTAAATTAGCTATTTTCAATGTGAAGGAGCTTTCTCCAAATATAATCAGCTTTGAAAAATTAAAGAAAATGAATCAACTACCTCATCAGCTCCTTCTTTTAAGATCTTAGAATGAAATCGATCTGGACCCAGAGACTTGTGAGCTCACAGTTCCAGTAATCTAATCTGTACTACTTCCCTGGCAATTGCTGTTTTCTCAAATTCTTCCCTCCCTTTCAATTCTTGGTTTGAATGTAGTTTTGGGATGCTACCTATATTCTCTCTAGTGATGTCCAATATAAAATATTTGGTCAACATATCTGCCATCTCATTATCTTGCAATGCTAATTCCCCAGGCACATTTTCCAAGTAATCCAAAACTGGACAAACTAATTAAGGCAGAGAGATCATAACAGGTTATCAAGGTGGATTTCAGCAAATCATATTCAGCCTGGGAACCCTGCAGCCCAATGGTATCAATGTGGATTTCATTTCTGATGAAGGGTCTAGGCCCGAAACGTCAAGCTTTCCTGTTCCTATGATGCTGCTTGGCCTGCTGTGTTCATCCAGCCCCACACCTTTGTTGTCTCAGGTTATCAAGGTGATGGTGTCAAAACAGAACAGTGAGGAAGATTTTACAAACACAGAACAGTATGGTGGGGTACATGTAGTACAATATGAACCCAAGATCATGGTTGAAGCTGTCTCATGGGTATGGAACTTGCCATCAGTCTCTGCGTGGTGATTCTGTGTTGTTGTGTATCTTGAAGGCCACCTTGGAGAGTGCTTAACTGAAGATTGGAAGGTGAATGTCTTTGATTGCTGAACTATTCCCCAACTGGGAGGGAACACTTCTGTCTGGCGATTGTTGTACAGTGTCCATTCATCCACTGTCGTAGCGTCTGCGTGGTCTCACCAGTATACCATGTCTCAGGGCATCCTTGCCTGCAGCGTATGATGGAGTTTAACCCTGAAAAAGTGTGAGGTGATTCATTTTGGAAGGACAAACTTGAAAGAAGAATACATGGTTAACGGAAAGATTCTTGGCAGTATGGAGGAGCAGAAGGATCTTGGGGTCCATGTTCACAGTCCCCTGAAAGCTGCCACCGAGGCAGGGAGAATTGTTAAGAAGGCGTATGGTGTGTTAGCTTTCATTAATAGAGGGATCGAGTTCAAAAGCCGTGAAGTTATGGTCCAGCTATACAAAAGCCTGTTTCGGCCACATCTGGAGTATGGTGCCTGGTTCTGGTCGCCTCATTACAGGAGAGGTGTGGAGGCACTGGAAAAGGTGCAGAGGAGATTTACCAGGATGTTGCCTGGAATGGAGGGAAGGACTCACGAGGAAAGGTTGAGAGAGATAGGGCTTTTCTCTTTAGAACGACAAAGGATGAGAGGTGACTTGATAGAGGTGTACAAAATGATCAGAGGTATAGATAGAGGAGACAACCAGATACCTTTTCCTAGGGTAGAGGTAGCTATTATGAGGGGGCATAGTTTTAAAGTGAGTGGAGGTAGATACAGGGGAGATGTCAGAGATAGGTTCTTTACTCAGGGAGTGGTAGGGGCGTGGAATGCACTGCCGGAGAGGGTAGTGGAGTCGGCCTTATTAGGGGCACTTAAGCGGCTATTAGATAGGCATATGGATGATAGTACAAGGTAGGGGTGTAGGTTTGATAGACCTTAGGATTAGGGTAAAAGTTCGGCACAACATTGTGGGCCGAAGGGCCTGTACTGTGCTGTACTGTTCTATGTTCTACGTTCTATGTACGAGATAGACAACATTGGCTGAGTCACATGAGTATCTGCTGTGTATGTGATGGGTGCTGTTCCCACATGTTGATGGTAGTATCCATGTCGATGATCTGGCATGTCTTGCAGAGGTTGTGTGGCAGAATTGCATGGTATTGTGGTTGATTTTGTTCTGAAGGCTGGGTAGTTTGCTGTGAACAATGGTCTGTTTAAAGGTTTGGCGGTTGCTTGAAGTCAAGAAGTGGAGGCGTAGGGATGATCTTGGCGAAATGTTCATTGTCATCGATGAAGATGTTGAAAGCTGTTAAGAACATGGCATAGTTTATCCGCTCCAGGGAAGTCCTGGACAATGAAGGGTACTCTATCAGTCGTGTCCTGTGTCTGCCTTCTGAGGAGGTCATTGCAGTTTTTCACTGTGGCACGATAGAACTGGCGATTGATGACTTGCGCATAATATCCCGTTTTTATGAGGGCGTCGTTCAGCATCTTTGGGTGTCTTGTTGTGTTCCTTCTTGTCTGAGCAGATCCTGTGTCTATGGTGGGCTTTTCCATAGCAGATGGCTTCTTTAACATGTTTAGGATAGAAGCTAGAGAAGTGCAGCATTGAGAGGTTATCTGTGGACTTGTGGCAGAGGGAGGTACTGAGGTGTTCGTCTTTGGAGGAGATGCATGAGAATGAGACTGATTCTGAAGAGTTGTCCATGGTATGTCTGATGGTGGGATGATACTTATTGATATTGTTTCAGCAATTCCTTGCCATGAGTCCAAAGGAAGAAAAATGTCATCATTGTATCGAGTGTATAGCGTTGATTGGAGGTTCTGTGCAGCAAAGAAGTCTTGCTCAAACTTGTGCATGAAAATGTTGCCATACTGGTGTGCAAATTTAGTCCCCGTGGTTGTTCTGTGTATCTGGATGAACAGCTGGTTGTCAAAGGTGAAGACATTATGGTTGACAATGAAGCAGATGAACTGTAGGGTGGCATCTGGAATTTGGCAGTTGTTGGTGTTAAGCACCAAGTTTGTTACAGTGATGCTATCATTGTGGAGGATGCTGGTGTAACGTCCTGAAACATCCATTGTGATGAGGAATATTCCTAGTTTGACTGGTCTGTGGGTGCTGAGTGTCTGTAAGAAGTCTATAGTGTTGTGACAGAAGCTGAGGGTTCCATGTACAATGGGTTTCAAAATGCCCTTGACATAGCCAGAGAGGTTCTTACACAGGGTTCCATTGCCTGATACGATGGGATGTCCAGGTATGATGGCTTTGTGTACCTTCAGAAAACAGTAGAAGTCTCCTATGCAAGAAGTATGTGGGATGAGAGTGCATAGGATACTCTGAAGGTCTGGATCAAAGGTCTTGATCAGTCTGTTCAGTTGACAGTTGTGTTCTTTGGTCGGATCGGCAGGTAGCTGTCTGTAGTGTTCCAGTTGTCAGTAAGCTTCTTTGTAGCAGTCCATTCTATTTTGTATGATGATGGTTCCTCCTTTGCTGGTTTCACGACGATGTTGCGATTGGTCTTGAGAGCACAGATGGCAATGCGTTGCGCTTCGGTGACGTTCTACTTTCTTGCCTGAATTTACCTTGGCCCCCAAGGCTTGTTTGAAGTGGTTGCAGATACTCATGTGTCTGCGTACTGACAATGGATCCAAAAAGAAAATGGCAACATCATTCATGTACATGGAAGCCTTGACCTGCAGGCCTCTGTTGCCTAGAGTAGTCACCCCTCTCAGGCTTGCAACCTTTAGGATCGACTTGGCAAAAGGCTCTATTCAACATGCAAACAAGGCAGCAGAGAATGGGCAGCTCTGCCTGACTCCAAATCTGATCAGCAAGCTTTCTGATTCTCACCCAGTGATTATGACTTTCAGACTGTTTTCACTGCAATGGTAACTGCAGGACACTCTTCCTAGACTTCTTCACTCTGGTGCTGACTGCAGGATACTCTTCGCATGCTGCTTCACCGTGATTCATAATGCCTCTGTGAATAAGGCCCATTCCGAAAATGGGAGTAAAATAGTAAAATTAAAGGTTTCTTTATTTGAATCTACAGAGACTCACAAGAAGGTAATTAAAATATTAACACAGCAATAAATGATTTAGATAGAGTCTTCAGAACAAAGTCATGCTGACCACGTAAACAAGTTTAAGGAATAAACAGTCAAGAGTACATATCATTTTGAAAAGACAGGCAGAATGAAAAAGGAGGATTGTTAATCTAGTAGTAAATCATGACTGAAAAGCATTAATATGAAAGGTTCCTGCTTTAGAATATTGTGAATGGAGATTAGGAATGGCAAAAATAAGAATATGCTGGAAGTGGTAGTTTATAGAACTATATAGTAGTCTATAGAATAGTTATACTATTGGACAGAGTGTTAAACACAATTTACTGAAACTTGTAGCAAACACAATGGAATAACTGTAAGGAATTTTAATCATCATACAGGCTGAAACAAGTTAATATATTAGCAAAGGTAGTTTGGAAGATGAGTTTATGAAATGCTTTCATTAGGCAGTAAGGCAGGATTTTTGAAAAATTGCATAGTAATTGATCCTTTAGGAAACAGCTGTTGAAATCCATTGTAAATTTGAAAATGACATGCTATAAACACAAGTCACATGACATAAGATACAGGAACAGAATTAGGCCATTCAACTCTTCAAGTTTGGTTCACCATTTGATTCTGGTGGATATTAAATTAACTCAAAGTTTGGATTGTTCTTTCCGCCAGACCATTGGATGATGGGTGGTACGGAGCAGTCCTTAAATGTTGAATCTCATTTGACTTTAGGAAATATTTAAATTTCCTGCTAGTAAAACGATGGCCCATTATTTATGACCAACACTTCCAGGAGTCCGTGTATTGTAAAAGATACACACAGTTCTTCTATCCTCATTCCCATGTTTGATGAATTAACTCTACGCAGGTCCAACCACTTTGAGTTGGTGTCTACAGTGGCTAAGAACATTGAGCCCATGAAAAGATCTGCATAGTAATCAAGACCAAAGTGTATATGGCCATTCCCACGATGTGGGCGAGTTGATATAGGTAATTTTTGTCCTTGTTCACACTGTGGGCACTGCCCCACCAATGTAACTATGTCTGCATCCAATCCTGATCACTAGACATAACTTCTTGCTAACATCTTCATTTTGGAAACCCCTGGATGATCCTGGTAGAGTTCAGCCAGTATCTGGTGGTGACCTTTGATCAGGACAATCACTCTTGCTCCCCATAACAATATGCTGTCCTCTACTGTGATCTGATCTCTCCAGATCCAAAAGGTTTTCAGTTCTGGTTGTCATGAGCCCTTTGGCTTACCCCATCACCACCAACTGTTTGAGTTTTGACAGGAACAGACCTCTCTATGTCCAAAGTCTGATATTGTGACTGAAAGTGTATCCAGAAGTTTAAAACCATTACAAACACTTCAGTGATGGTATACCAGTGACGCATCTGCCAGTTGGAGGCAGCTCAATGAATCTGTATTCACTACTTGGCCTCCCAGATAGTGTTCCAACTTGTAATTATGTGCACTTAGTATTAGAGCCCACTGCTGAATTCGGCCTGAAGCTTATGGGCAGCACTGCCTTGTCCTCTTTAAATAGGCCTAGTTGGTGGACAGTTATTATTACAAACGTACAACCATAAAAGGTATTGGTGGAATTTCCTGACTTCAAATATGACAGCCAAATCTTCCTTCTCTATCAGGGCATAATCACACTCAGCATCAGCCAAAGTCCTAGACACGTACGCTTTTTGGCATTTCTCTCCATTAGGCCACCTATGAGCTAATACTACCCCAATATTGTACAGGGAGGCATCTCGTATCAATACCTGATCTCGCTTGGAATCATAGTGCGCCAACACCTTAGAGGATGATTACTGTTTTTTCACTTTCCTGAAGCGATGGCTTGGCTATGTGATCAATTGCAAGGCTGACTCTTTTTTAGGAATTGATGCAAAGCTGACAGGATGAAGGTCTGATTATATGTGAATTTTCCATAATAATTCACCAGTCCAAGGAAAGACCTAAGCTCCGGTACAGAGTTTGGAACTAGAGTACTTTTGATTGCCCTCACTTGATCAGAAATAAGTCAACTAAGGGAATTTACTAAGGGAAATAGAGTGCTTGACAAATTTATTAGTGTTTTGTAGATGTAACTTATTGCATAGATAATCAGTTTCCAAAACATTTAGTAAGGTGCCACACACAAGGTTAATACGTAAAATGAGGAATAATAGAGTTGGGGGCAGGCACATAGCAAAGAGTGAAGATAAATAGGTCATTTTCAAGTTGACAGGCTGTGACTTGTGTAGTGTTGCAAGGATTAATGCTTTGGTATGTATCAGTGATTTACACAAAGGAACATAGATATATTACTTTAAGTTTGTAGATGATGCAAAAATAGGTAGGAATGCAAGCTGTGGGGAGGACACAAAGAGGCCATAAAGAGATCTGAACATATTAAGTAAATGGGCAACAAGATAGCAGGTGGAATACAATGTGATGAAGCGTAAAAGTATTGGCTGTGAGAATAGGAATGCAGAATTATTTTAAAAGGCATGAAACTTGCACATGCTGATAGCCAGAGAGATTTGTGTGTGCATGTACAAGGAACACAGAAGGTGCAAACAATTAGGAAGGCAAGTTGTATGTTGTCCTTTATTGCAAGTGGTTTGGAACACAAAATTATGAGAGCTTTGTTACAACTGTACAGGGTTTCGATGAGATCGCATCCGGAATACTTCGTGATCTCCAAATTAAAGGAAGGATATTGGAATCTCATATGTCTACAGACATAATTACTCATTTTTCACAACTTTGATTTTTACAAAAAATCAACAGAAGACAAATGGGTCACCATTAGGTGAGCTTTTTATTACAGATTTTCAATGAATGCAAATTTCACTATTTGCCTTTTGGGATTCAAACTCATGTCCCCAGCCTGGCATTCAAGATTACTAGTCTAGTAACATCAGTGCTACAGGGGTTGGTTAGCTCAGTCAGCTGGACAACTGGTTTTCAACAGAGTGACACCAACAATACAGCTTTACCCATACCAGCAGAGGTTACAAAAGAAGGCCCTGCTTTCTCAACCTCATCACCACTTATCTCTCTAATCTGAGGCAATGCTGGCTTTCACTTCACATCTGCTTTACTTGTGACCTTTAAATGAAGCTGATGTTTACTTTGCAGATGTTTATTTATACTTTTAAAGTGATTGGTTAATTTGACTTAATCAAAGCACAATTATATAATCAGTAGTAATACTACTAACCATAGACTTGTACTTTCTTCTAAAGACATGCCTTGTGCCTCATAGTGATGGCTATTGTTGACTCGAATGTTATGTTTTCCTAGATTCTAGAAAACAAAGATGCTTTCTATTGTTTGAAAAGGAGAGCTGTTCTCGCAGTATTGACCTCAAAGTCCTTTGTTGTACAACAGGGAAATGAAGAGTTTACACATTGGGTGTTTAGCTACGTGGAAATGAGGTATAAATGGATGGATAGTATAACCTAGGAAATGATATGTGTGAGATGCCACCAAGAATGTGTAACCATCCTGAGTTTTGCAAGGTCTGCAGACTTTGCAAACTCAGTGACAAGTAGTTGATTATAACTTTTAATTTGGAAAAGCCCTTGGAAGACTGTAATGGAGCCAGAAAGTAGGCTTAAAAGGGGAACTGCTTCCAGGATTTGCTCCTACATCTGGATTGGTCTAGTCAACTCATGAAAACAACAGTGTGGGAAGGGTTGTTGGCAGAATGATTGACTGCTATTCAGGGATTGGTGATGTATGTACAAATGGTTATTATACCTTTTCAGAGAATTGTCATAGACTGACCAATTTGGTTTACGATTTGCATTTTAACAACATTTAAACACTCAAAAGTGCTTTTTCTCCTTTTAGTAAAGTTATCTTTTCTTCTCTCCTATCATTTAAAATCATTATCTTATTATCACAATAGTATTTTGCTCTAATACATTACTTGGCTTTTGTACCTCATTGCCGTTATTTCCCATGCATGGCTCCAAACCTGTGAAACTCTGCAAGGGACTCTCGCCTTACAGGCAGTACAGTAAGAGATTGCTTGCTTGTCCTGTGATGAGAGGCTCAGTAATGTGGGCAATTATTCCTGGATGTTAGAGAATGAGAGGATACCTGATTCATATGTTCAGGATTCTGTAGGGGACAGACACTACACAGGTTGTTTTCCCCAGCAGGGATAAATGGAACAGTAAGGCACAGTATTAGGAATGATCATTTAATAAAGTAAGGAGAAATTTCTTTGATCTAAGACATGTGATTCTTTGGAATTCTCAACTATAGGGGGTTACGGATGCTTCATCATTTACTACATTTAAAGTTAGCATAGACAGATTTTGTCCTCTTGGGAAATCAAGAGGTATGATGAGTGGGCAAGATAGCGGAGTTGAAGATGAAGGTCAGCCATGATTGTATTGAATAGCAGAGCAGGGTCAATGAGCCATACAAACTATTCCTGCTCCTATTTTTTAATTCACTTTTGTGATGTGGGCATCATTGTCTGGGCTAGTATTGATTGCCATTGAGAAGGTGGTGGTGGGCTACCTTCTTGAACATCTGCAGTCTATTTAGAGTACTTATATTCCTAATGCCGTTAGGGAGCGAGTTCCGGGATTTTGCCCAGTATCACTGAAGAAACAGTTATATATATCCAAGTCAGGAACCTGCAGGTGGTGGTGTTCCCATGTATCCACTGACCTTGTCCTTCTAGATGGTAGTGGTCATGGGTTTGGAAGGTGCTGTCTGAGGAACCTTAGTGAATTTCTGCTGTGCAACTTGCATAGATCAGTATTAGTGCTGGAGGGAGTGAATGTTTGTGGATGTTGTGCCAGTCAAGTGGACTGCTTTCTCCTGGATGATGTCAAGATTCTTGGAGCTGCACTCATCCAAGCAAGTGACGAATATTCCATCACACTCCTGACTTGTGGCTCGTAGGTGGTGGATGGGCTTTGGTGAATCAGGAAGTAGTTATTCACTGCAGGATTCCAAGCCTCTGACCTTGTCTTGCAGCCACTGTAGTTATTTGGTGAGTCCAGTTCAGTTTCTGGTCAATAATAACTCCCAAGATGTCAACAGTGGACTATTTAATGATGGTGATGCCACTGAATTTCAAGGATCAATGATAAAATTCTCCCTTGTTGGATACGGTCATCGCCTAGCACTCCGGTCATGCAAATGTTATTTGCCAATTATTAGCCCAAACCTGGATACCATCCAGGTTTGCTGCATTTGGACATGGACTGCTTCAGTATCTGAGAAGTCACATATGGTGCTGAACATTGTGCAGTCATCAGCAAACATCCTCACTTCTGACCTTACAATGTAGAGAAGGTTTCTGGTAAAACTGCTGAAGTTGGTTGGGTTAGGGACAGTACTCTGAGGAACTCCTGCAGAGATTCCTGGTACTGAGATGTTTGATCTCCAACAACTACGACCATCTTGCTGTGCTAGGTATGACTCTAACTAGCAGAGAGTTTGCGCTCTGATTCCCACTGGCTCCAGTTTTGCTAGGGTTCCTGATGTCACAAATGGTCAAATGTGGCCTTGAAGTTGAGGGCAGTCACTTTCACTCTGGAATTCAGCTCTTTTCTCCATGTTTGAATCAAGGTTGAGATGGTGTCAGGAGCTGAGTGACCCTGGTGAAATTTAAACTAGGCGTCAGGAGCAGGTTATGGTTAAGCACAGTTGATGACATCTTCCATCACTTACTAATGATTGACAGTAGACTGATGGGGCAGCAATTGGGTGAGTTGGATTTATCCTGCTTTTTGTGTACAAGATATATCTGGACATTTTTCAACATTGTCAGGTAGATGCCAATAGTGTACTGAAACATCTTGGCTTAGGGCGTGGAAAATTCTGAAGCACATGTTCTCGGTACTGGAATGTTGTCAGGGCCCATAGCCTTTGCAGTATTCAGTACTTCCAGCAGCTTCTTGCTATGATGTTGAGTGAATCAAATTGGATGAAGACTGCACCTGTAATGCTGGGCACCTGTGAATGAGGCCAATAAGGATCATTCAGTCAGAACTTGTGGTTGAAGGTTATTGCAAATGCTACAGCCTTACATTTTGTACTGCTGGGCTGCTCCATAATTGAAGTTGGGGATATTTATGAAGCACCCTCCGTCAGTGAGTTGTTTAATGGTCTACTATGATTCACAAGGGAATGTGGCAGCACTGCAGACATATAGATCCATGTCAGGGTGCTGTGTGACTTAGAAGAGAATTTGCACGTGATAGTGCTCACAGGTATCTGTCGCTAGAAGATAGAGATCACAGGTTTGGAAGGTACTTTCGAAGGTACTTTGATGAGTTACTGCAGTGCAACTTGTAGATGGTACACGCTGCTGTCACTGTACTTCATTGCTGAAGGGCTGAAAATTGCTGGTGATGGATGGGGTGCCAATCAACTGTACTGCTTTGTGGGTGGTTTTGAGCTTCTGGAGTGTTGTTGGATTTGCACCAATCCAAGAATTTAAAAAAAAGGGATGTGGGTCTCGCTGGCTAGACCAGCATTTATTGCTAATCCATAGTTGCCTTTGAGAAAATGGTAGTATGGAGCCTTTTTGAACTGCTATAGTACATTTCATGCATGTACCATGTCATTGTCGAATGAATTTCAAGATTTTGACTTAGTGACAGTGCATGAATGGCAGTATATTTCCAAGTCAACTTGGCAAGTAACTTAGAAAAAAACTCTCATGTGGTGTATTCTCATGTATTTGCTGACCCAGTCCCAGTGAAGGCTATGGGTTTGGAAGGTGCTGTCGAAGGATGCTCGGTGAATCTCCACAATGTATCTTGTAGATGGCACCAATGGACATCACAGCGAAGAGTATGTATTGTGATTTGTAGGTGGTGGACAGACATTAAGAGGACAGGAGGTGAGTTAGTCACCTCAAAATTCCTAGCCTTGGTGAGACCATACCTGGAGTATTATGTACAGTTTTGGTCTCCTTTCATTAGAAGAGATGCCCCAGATTTTCTGATATAACAAGGTGTGGAGCTGGATGAACACAGCAGGCCAAGCAGCATCACAGGAGCAGGAAAGCTTGACGTTTCGGGCCTAGACCCTTCATCAGAAATGGGGGAGGGGAAGAGGGTTCTGAAATAAAAAGGGAGAGAGGGGGAGGCGGATAGAAGATGGATAGAGGAGAGGATAGGTGGAGAGGAGCCAGACAAGTCAAAGAGGCAGGGATGGAGCCAGTAAAGGTGAGTGTAGGTGGGGGGGGGGTGGGGTGGGTATGGAGGAGATAGGTCAGTCCAGGGAGGACGGACAGGTCAAGGGGGCGGGATGAGGTTAGTAGATAGGGGATGGGGGTGGGGCCTGAGGTAGGAGGAGGGGATAGGTGAGAGGAAGAGCAGGTTAGGGAGGCGGGGATGAGCTGGGCTGGTTTTGGGATGCGGTTGGGGGAGGGGAGATTTTGAAGCTTGTGAAATCCACATTGATACCATTGGGATGCAGGGTTCCCAGGCTGAATATGATTTGCTGTTTCTGCAGTCTTTGGGTGGCATCATTGTGGCATTGCAGGAGGGCCAGCATGGACATATCGTCTGAGGAATGGGAGGGGGAGTTGAAATGGTTCGCGATTGGGAGGTGCAGTTGTTTGTTGCGAACTGAGCGCAGGTATTCTGCAAAGTGGTCCCTAAGCCTCCGCTTGGTTTCCCCGATGTAGAGGAGGCCACAACGGGTACAGCGGATGCAGTATACCACATTAGCAGATGTGCAGGTGAACATCTGCTTGATGTGGAAAGTCTTCTTGGGGCCTGGGATTGGGGTGAGGGAGGAGGTGTGGGGGCAGGTGTAGCACTTCCTGCGGTTGCAGGGAAAAGTGCCAGCTGTGGTGGGGCTGGAGGGGAGTGTGGAGCAGACAAGGGAGTCACGGAGGGAGCGGTCCCTCCGGAAAGCAGACAAGGGTGGGGAAGGAAAAATGTCTTTGGTGGTGGGGTTGGATTGCAGATGGCGGAAGTGTCGGAGGATGATGCGTTGGATCCGGAGGTTGGTGGGGTGGTACGTGAGGATGAGGGGGATTCTTTTTTGGTTATTATTGCAGGGGCAGGGTGTGAGGGATGAGTTGAGGGAAATGCAGGAGATACGGTTTGCAGCTCAGAAATTGCATGTTTGGAATCTGCAGAATCCTTGAATCTCTATAATCTATCCCAGATCCGACACCACCTCATCAACCACTTCTCCCCTGACACCGGTGCCCAAAATACCCCACTCTCCCTAACCCCACCCTTGACTCAAAATCCCCACCCACTTCTGGACTGGACACTGCACCCCTCACCCACCCCTGTTACCAGACCTCACACTCACACAGCATTGGACCCCAGGCCACTCACTCCTATCCACACCCTATGTATTTCCTTCTTCACCATACAGCCGAATAACTCTGTCCCCCCTTCAGACTGCAGGCAAGTGTACAGTGGTGCTATCCAGTGATTGAACAAAGAACAAAGAAAATTACAGCACAGGAACAGGCCCTTCGCCAATCCAGATCTTCTATCTAAACCTGTTGCCTATTTTTCAAGGATCTGTATCCCTCTGCTTCCTGCCTGTATCTGTCTAGATACATCTTAAATGACGCTATAGTGCCCGCCTCTACCACCTCTGTTGGCAACGCGTTCCAGGCACCCACCACCCTCTGCGTAAAGAACTTTCTATGCATATCTCCCTTAAACTTTTCCCCTCTCACCTTGAAATCGTGACGCCTAGTAATTGAGTCCCCCATTCTGGGAAAAAGCTTCTTGCTATCCACCCTGTCTATACCTCTCATGATTTTGTAGACCTCAATCAGGTCCCCCCTCAACCTCCGTCTTTCTAATGTAAATAATCCTAATCTACTCAACCTCTCTTCATAGCTAGCGCCCTCTATACCAGGTAACATCCTGGTGAACCCCCTCTGCACTCTCTCCAAAGCATCCACATCCTTTTGGTAATGTGGCAACCAGAACTGTACGCAGTATTCCAAATGCGGTCAAACCAAAGTCCTAAACAACTGCAACATGACCTGCCAACTCTTGCACTCAATACCCCGCCTGATGAATGAAAGCATGCCATATGCCTTCTTGACCACTCTATTGACCTGCGTTGCTACCTTCAGGGTACAATGGACCTGATCACCCAGATTGATATTCGGATTACTTCACCTTGAGTGATCTGGGGATGCAATTTCAAATTTTGCAGATTAAATTGAACATGGAAATCTAGCTGGACCAACATTTATTGCCATGTCCTAATTGCCCATAGGACAATAAAGAGTCAACTTGTGGGTCTCCAGTCACACGTAGGCTAAACCAGGTATGGGTGGCTAAAGGACATTAGCGAACCAGGAGGGTCTTCATGAAAATCAACATTGGTTATATGGCCACCATTGGGAAAGTTTGTAATTCCAGACCTTATTTTTGGTTAAATTCGAGCTTCACTATCTGCCATAATGGGGTTTGAACCTATGTTACTAGGCTCGAGTTCTCGGTTACTAGTACAGTAACATCACCATTATGTCACTGCATCCCTTGTAAATATTAAAGAACCTGTAATGCATGCCTAGTTCAGAATAGGTGACTTGAAGGGGGACATCAGAGATAATGGTGCTCCCATAGACTCGTTCTTCAGATGTGCTGCAGCAAATCATGTAGATTCTTCTCTTCTTCTTTGGCAGTGTCTTGGAATTGTGGATAACTTGTTTCCACTTTAATTTGATTGTTATGAAATGGCTGCTAAGTCCAATGTGCAATCTGCTGGCTCTCCTAAACGCAGGGCCTCCTTGGCTCTCCCTGTGTTGTTATGACAAGATGTCATGTGTATTCTTGAATGAGACTTGTCTATTTTAATTGGTCATAAGCCAAGGTCAATAAGTATTTCTGACCGCTTCAGGGATCTAGATGATTATTTTAAAGTACTCCTCCTGCTGTTGTGCATTCTCATCCTGTAACTGAGTTCTGTGTGGAGCAGTGACCAGTTGTTTTAGGAATCTGGCGGCAGGCATATGGATTATCTACCCCACCAAACAGAGCTGGCTTTGCGTGATTTGCATAGGAAAGATGCTGGGAGAGTTGGCTTGGGAGAGGACATTATACTAGAACTGTCTTTCTTGTCACCAGATTTGGAGGATGTTTGTGTGACACAACTGGTGGCGCTTCTCTACAGTCAAATAGGGGTGAAAATGTTAATTCTATTTCTCTGTCCACAGGTGCTGCCAGGCCTAAGTTTCTCCAGCACTTTCTGTTTTAATTTCACAGCTCCAGCATCCACTGTATTTTTCTTTTGTGTCATTTCTCTCGTATATTGAGGTACCAAGAGCAGATTATCCCAACTTCAAAAGCTAAAAGGAGAACCGGGTCAATATGTCATGCTTTTCTAGCCACTGTGCTGACATGATCTAGCTCAGGTGAGGCATCAGTTGCCAATATCATAGGTTAAAGTCTGGAAATTATAGGTTGTAAATGTTATCTGTCATTTTTCAGGCCAAGTCAGGGTGTTACACAGATAACACTGTCTACTGCCATGAGTTGTATCATTTCTTGAGGCATTATAAATAATGCTGTACCCTTGTGAGACTATTAGCAAACAGACCTTTTCCTGTTTTTTTAACGGGGTTATAGGCAGAACATGCATCTGGATTATCTCAATCTGCGCCCACAATTTGACAAGTTTAACAGAGCAGAATTCTTGGAAATTCATAAAATATCAGAGTGCTTGCAGATAACAGTCATAGAGTCAAAAAGTCATACGGCACGGAAACAGACCCTTTGGTCCAACCAGTCCATACCAAACATTATCCCAAACTAAAAAATAAATGGAACACTTCACAAATTTGCATGTCGTAATCTTGTAAGATTTTTAACAACAGTTTAGTAAATTATTGACAAAGTTAATATCATTTAGATTGCTTCATCGTCAGTGCACTGTTCTATTTATTGCAAATATAATTTGGTTGGGAAAAGGAGGATAAATAATAATGTCTGTCTGTTCATTACAGTGTTTTACCACTTATTAGCTTGTGCTGCAATGTTTGTGACCTTGAAGCAGCACTCTTCTGAACAGTGTCTGGAAATGAAATCAAAGCACTCAATTATAAATTTTGTGAGGTTGTAAAACAGAGATCTAATGCTTTATTTAGAGTAGGCAGGGCAGATAGCTTTTCATTTTTGTGGTAGGAATTCTGCTACTCTTTTATTACTCTTTCCATCTGAATTTAGGGGATTTTCAAGTGAGTGAGTGCGAGTGCTGAATTGAATGTGCAATGTAGACAGTTAGATTGTTGAACTGGCAGTTTTCAGGGTATCATATATCAAGAAAGATTTGGAACAAAACTAAAGTTGCTGGAAAAGCTCAGCAGGTCTGGTAGCATCTGTGAAGGAAAAAACAGAGTGAACATTTTGGGTCCGGTGACCCTTCCTCAGAAGGGTATCTGTATGCTGTGTTTCACAACTACCATACATCCCAAAACACTTTTGCAGTAAATAGAATGTAGTCACTTTGCACTGTGAAATACAGTGCAGCAACTGTGTATTACAGAATTGTTATGGCACAAAAAGGGAGCCAATTAATTATTTGTGCCTGCACTGGTTCTATTACCTACTGCCATTCCCTGCCTTTTCCTCATATCCTTGCAAACCATTTTTATCAAAATAATCACCCACTGCCCTCTTGAATGCCTCACTTGCACACAGAAAGCTCCCAAAAATACAAGAATGACCAACTATTGTGATTTGGTTTAAGGGCAAAATATTGATCAGAATACCAGGGATAATTGCTGCTCTTCATTAAAATGGTGACATGGAATCTTTTTCTTCCAAGAAGGCTGCTGGAGTTTTGATTTACTGCCCCATTCACAAGACAGTACCTACAACAATGCAATGCTCTGTCAGTACTGCATCTTATTGTCAACCAAGACTTTTGTGCTCAAATGGGATTTGTACCTTTTAAATCAAAGGCAAAGGTGTTACCAACTGAGCTACAGCTGACACTCAAGATCTAGCACTTGCAAGTCTTGCATTTCAAATTGTATGGAGTTATGCTTTCTTAACTATATTATAAATAATAGCTCCTTTGCATTCATAAACACAACAAAAATCATGCAGATTGGATGGGACAGAGGGGAGAGAGTGAAGATTTTATAGATAGGCAGTACCAGATATGTACCTAAACACCTCCAGCATGTTACAGCATTTCAAGCATGGCCTCCACAATTAATGGGGGTTAGGTTTTACAGATTGATACTCCTTTTTACATGTAGGAACTCCGATGTGGTGTTGTTAGCCACAAATTTTAGAAAATGTACTTCATCCATAAGAGTCACTGAGTTAAGTGGTGTCTTCCTTATGCATTGATAGCAGTCAGGAAGAGTTTATTGGAAAAAGGTGGTCATATAATAATCTGTTCATAATAAGTGATTTATGACTTGGCATCTTTTAAGTAAAGGCATGTCTGTATCTGAATATAATGTTCAAACCAAATTTCCCTTTCTCAAAGGAATCCTTAAGTGCAACAAATTATGCTGCTTTCCGAACGGTCCTTTGTTCTTTGAGAACTATGAAAAATGCACCATTACCACTTTTGATTTCCTTCTATGCATTTTCTGTCATAGTTTAGTTGGATTTTTGTTACAGAAAATTGAGTTACTGCTGCAACACTAACTGCCATAATATACCTGTATGCTGGACAAAATTATTGTTAAGATATTTAACCGCTGTATTGTTTCCTGACCCACTCATTAAGTAATAAAACCTACTCATTGTGGAGACCAAAATGATTCATTACTTGCTGACACATCCTTTCACCCAAAATGATCCTTGTTTTTTTTATGTGCACCAATGGACAGCAGTCCTTCCCTTCAGCAAGAACAATCCCAGTAACAATTCCAAGTAAATGAAGTCTCATCAGGGCCAAAAATGAAGATGAAGATCTCTTTGTGTGTTTATTTCCAATCCTTAAATCATTCATCGATCATTGATCATCACTCATTACCCTTGAGTGGATGGTGGCGATTTGTCTGCTTGAGCCATTACAGTCCAATGGAAGAAGACACACCATGGAAAAGTTCCAGAACTTTCAATAATGATGAGGAAATTATGAATGTCAGTTCAAATTCAGAATTTTGAATGGCACAGAGGGGAGCTTGTGGGTGATTGCGCTCCTTAGGCTTGTTACCTTTGTCCTTCTAAGCAGTGTAGATTGCAGGTATAGGAGGTACTATTGAAGAAGGCTTGACAAGCTGCCACAGTATGCCTTGCAGTCAGTGCACATTACAACTATGGCATACCACTGTCGGAGGGGAGTGAATGTTTCTGGTGCTGTGTGTAGTGACATTCAAGCTTCTTGAGTGTTGTCGAAGTGGTAATAATCCAGTTAAGTGGAGAATACTACTGTACTCCCTGTACATCCACGACTGTGTTGCCAAATTCTAAATAAATTCCATCTGCAAGTTTGCTGATGTCACCACCATAGTAGGACAGATATCTAACAATGACGAGTCAAAATACAGAAGGAAGATAGAGGGCTTGGTGACATGGTGCAATGGAGAACAATCTGTCTCTCAACATCAGCAAGGCTAAAGAACTGATAATTGACTTCAGAAAGAAAGGAGTAGAACACGTCCCCATCTACATCAACGGAACTGAGGTTGAGAGCATCAAGTTCTTCGGAGTGACAATAACTGACAACATGTCCTGGACTTCCAGGATGTGACAATCAAGAAAGCACAACAAAGTCTCTTCTTCCTCAGGTGGCTCAGGAAATTTGGCATGTCCATAAGGATCCTCACCAACTTCTACAGATGCACCATTGAAAGCATACTGTCCGAGTGCACAATGGCTTGGTACGGCAACTGCTCTGCCCAGGAACGTAAGAAACTACAGAAGGTGGTGTGCACAACCCAGACTATCACGGAAGCCAACCTTCTGTCCATGGACTCTATTTATGTGGCTCGCTGCTGGGAAAAGACGGACAACATCATCAAACACCCATTGCACTCTGGTAATGATCTCCTACAATCTCTTTCATCAGGCAGAAAATGCAGAAGCCTGAACACATGCACCAGCAGGTACAGGAACAGCTTCTTCCTGCCCATTATCAGACTGATGAATGGACTCTCTAGCCTCAAATAATGCTGACCTTGCTCACATTGATCTCGCCAAGCGCACACCTTAGCAATGTAACCTGTTTGTCTCTGTCTAAGAGATAAAAGGTACTGCAGATGCTGGAGAATCCGAGATAACAAGCATGGGGCTGATGAATGGACTCTCTAGCCTCAAATAATGCTGACCTTGCTCACATTGATCTTGCCAAGCGCACACCTTAGCAATGTAACCTGTTTGTCTCTGTCTAAGAGATAAAAGGTACTGCAGATGCTGGAGAATCCGAGATAACAAGCATGGGGCTGGATGAACACAGCAGGTCAAGCAGCATCATAGGAGCAGGAAAACTTGACGTTTCGGGCCTAAACCCTTCATCAGAAATGGGGGAGGGGAAGAGGGTTCTGAAATAAATAGGGAGAGAGGGGGAGGTGGATAGAGGATGGATAGAGGAGAGGATAGGTGGAGAAGAGGCAGACAAGTAGAAGAGGCGGGGATGGAGCCAGTAAAAGTGAGTGTAGGTAGGGGGGTAGGGAGGAGATAGGTCAGTCCAGGGAGGACGGACAGGTCAAGGGGGCGGGATGATGTTAGTAGATAGGAGATGGGGGTGTGGCTTGAGGTGAGAGGAAAAACAGGTTAGGGAGGTGGAGATGAGCTGGGCTGGTTTTGGGATGCCGCTGGGGGAGGGGAGATTTTGAAGCTTGTGAAATCCACATTGATGCCATTGGGCTGCAGGGTTCCCAGGTTGAATATGATTTGCTGTTCCTGCAGCCTTCGGGTGGCATCACTGTGGCATTGCAGGAGGCCAAGGATGGTCATGTCATCTGAGGACTGGGAGGGGGAGTTGAAATGGTTCGCGACTGGGAGGTGCAGTTGTTTGTTCCGAACTGAGCGCAGGTGTTCTGCAAAGCGGTCCCCAAGCCTCTGCTTGGTTTCCCCGATGTAGAGGAAGTCACAACGGGTACAGCGGATGCAGTATACCACATTGGCAGATGTGCAGGTGAACCTCTGCCTGATGTGGAAAGTCTTCTTGGGGCCTGGGATTGGGGTGAGGGAGGAGGTGTGGGGGCAGGTGTAGCATTTCCTGCGGTTACAAGGAAAAGTGCCGGGTGTGGTGGGGCTGGAGGGGAGTGTGGAGCGGACAAGGGAGTCGCGGAGGGAGTGGTCCCTCCGGAAGGCAGATAAGGGTGGGGAGGGAAAAATGTCTTTGGTGGTGGGGTCTGATTGCAGATGGCGGAAGTGTCGGAGGATGATGCGTTGGATCCGGAGGTTGGTGGGGTGGTATGTGAGGACGAGGGGGATTCTTTTTTGGTTATTGTTGCGGGGACGGGGCGTGAGGGATGTGTTCCGGGAAATGCGGGAGACCGTGTTCCACTTCAGTAACATTCCATGAACAACCCCTTGGCAAATGCAAATTCAGTAAAATAGATGGCCTCACATGCAATTCCAGCAGCAAGAAGAGAGGTCCAGCTTTTAATTGTTACAGAGAGAGGAATAAAAGCTTCCACGTCCAGCTTCAAGACCCCACCAACTTCTACTGAAGGCTAAAACTCAAAA
Source organism: Ginglymostoma cirratum (assembly GCA_024137785.1). Taxonomy (NCBI): domain Eukaryota; kingdom Metazoa; phylum Chordata; class Chondrichthyes; order Orectolobiformes; family Ginglymostomatidae; genus Ginglymostoma; species Ginglymostoma cirratum. The sequence continues at coordinate 28,819,179 of JAHRHZ010000039.1, forward strand.
AAAAAATCCTGGTCTTGTGGTTTTGAATCCTGAATGGGTGAAGCTCCCATTCAGGCTGCTTCTATTGTTCCAACTTTAAAAAACCCAAGGCCTCATAAGCTGTTTAATCTGTTGGCTTTGCAGCAGACTACTCAGTACCTCTGTCTCAACTTTTCTTCATAAAAGATGGACAAAATACACCTCTTAAAGCCATAGTATCTCACAATTGGTGATGACAAGGCAAAGTAGATTCTTCCCTTGTGCTCCACAATCCTTTTGTAACAAAAGTGGTCTGGATCCATCCCTAAATAATTGGTTTCATTGTAGAAGCTTGATAATACATTAAAATATTTGTCTTGTTTCACATTGGATCAATTTGAGTAAAATCAGATAACTTTCTTTGCCTCATTGGCAGTGCATGAATTTCTGAGAGGCAGGTGTTTCTTCCCAGAAAATACTGGTACCTCAAGTAGGGGGTCTTCTTTTTGTACTTTCGTGGGGTTTTGGGTGTCACTAGCTCAACTAGCACTTATTACCCATCTCTAACTACACTTGAGCAGGTTGTAGTGGAGTACCTTCTTTGAACTCCTGCAGTCCATGTGGTGTGTGCAGCACTAACAGCTCCTCTAAGCTACATGACCACACAGCCGCTGGGAGTTTCTGCCCATGCCAACTGGCATACTGACCCACTGGCTTTCGCTTGTGGAATTTAGTGCAGTGAATGGATCTTGGATGCCAGACAGAAATAAAATATTACAGACAATGCTGGGTATCACCCATATCACTGTCTTATAAGGACTCCTCTATGTATTTGCTGTTGATTATCAGTCTTTAAGTAAATGCACGTTTTTATTGTTTATTCCAGTGCTAGATTTTTATGTAGGTTTCTTGCCAAACAAAAGATACATAATGCAAGTTTAGCATTTAAGAAAAGTACAATTGTGCGTGATTCAATATCAAACTCATGTTGGTACCTGTTTTCATTTTATCATTCTTCTAATACATGCACTACTTAATCAACATCACAGCAAGTATGCCCAGCAGAGGCAGAGTTTGAACTGTTTCTTTCCCCCACGTGGCTCAGGAACAAAAAGGAAATATTTAAACTAATCTCCCTTGTATAATCATTTATCTTTTTTGTTCAGTACATCCTGTACATTACCAACACAAAATGCTAAGTTAAACATCAGCTATCAATTGCGTGACGGAAGGTGATACAAATAAATGCAGATAAGATTTTAAAAAGTCACAACCTTTGTTTCAGCCATTGTGAACAGTACAGAGGGCAATGTAAATTATCACAAACCTAAACACCTGCAAATATTACAACTGAGGTTGTTTGCATTTGCAGTCAATTAACCTTTAAATATTTGTTAGAGATTTAGACCTTGGATAATCTCTAGAGGCACTTTTAATATACGTGATAGTAGTAGGACAAGACAATGTTAATTTTGCACAATGCTGACTTGGATTCAAGAGTGAGAGTAAAGGAAAAAAGTACTGCAAGCTTGTAACATAATAAAATGTAACTAAACTGTTCCGGAAACACCTTTCAACACCTCATAAAGGACTGTAGAAAACTAGAATTGAGTGTATTTTAGAGGCATGCTTGGTAAAATTCAAGATTGAAGGATAAATCAAATGTACAAGTTTTCAGAGAGTAAGGACTTAAGGATGAAATGTTTTGGTGATTTTTCAAGCTTTGTTCAAGAGTTTTGGTAAAGAGAGAGAATGGCACAGGTGTAGAGATGGATGGAAAGATTCTCACTATTAATTCTAAAAATGTTGTCTCATTCTTGAAGTACATTTTTATGGACCATTCTCAATCCAGCGGTTATTACACAACTGCCCAGAGGGCTGCATTTTTGTGGAAGAGATGGGAGTGTTGAGTAGAGAAACAGCCCGACTTGGCAGACCTGCTTCCTGTAAAAGCATCACTGACCACCTTATTTTTGTCCGGGGAGGTGAAGTGGATGGAATTGGTTAAAACTTTGCTTAAAAACTAGTACTTGTACTCTTATCACATCAAAACAGACCATCCTTTAAAATCCTGTTAAAACTGTAAGTCAAAATGTGAACACAATCCCTGCGTAGATATATGGTTCCATAGATTGGCTGATTTTCACAAGCATTCATAATGAACACAGCTGTCAAAAAGTCTCAGAAATCTACACAATGAAGTCTATTGAAAAGGAAAAGAAAAATGCCCCTTTTCTATAGGTTACACCAGTTGTCCTGTCAATCAGAACAATCCAAAAAGAAAATGAATAATTTTCAATCAATTCATCAGATAAAAACTGCTGAAGAGATCTTTTTTCCAATTTTGAGATGGTTGAGCAGTTAAATTAATTCATATTATTAAACGAGAGATTAATTTCAGGTTCGAATGCATAGTAACACTGTTTCTCATGGAAAAAAACTGTAATGCATTTTAACACTCTCAATGCTGATCAACATCACAGTCATCATTGTACTGTGCAGGACAGAGATTCATAATTAAGGACTTCAGTAAACAACACATCCAACATATAAAATGGGAGATAATTATGGAGATAAACTATTATTTCATATTTCAAAGTCAGTATGTCAAAGAATTGCAGGAGTGGGCAGCTGTTTTCTTCATGGTACTCCACTTGGTACTGGATTTTCTCCATGGCTCTCTAAGAGGCTGTGAACCATTTCTATTTGCAAAAGCTGGTGTGTATGTGTGTGCATGTGCGTATACATGTGTGTACTTATATGTATGTACATGCGTATGTGCCTTATCCCACACACTGAAAATTGTCAGAAGCAGGAAACTTGAAATCAGTTCCACCAACATTTTAATACACCCTTTATTCAGCCTGACTTGGCAGAAATATTTTGACCAATTGTACTGATTAGCTATTTGACTAGATGAAACATAGAAACATACAAAAGAGGAGGAGGAAAGGCCATTCAGCCATTTGAGCCTGCTCTACCATTCAATACGACACTGGCCGAGCATCCAACTCAGTACCATGTTCCAGTTTCTCCCCAGACACTTTGACACCTTTAGCTCTAAGAACTATATTTACCTCTTTCTTGAAAACATTCAATGCTTTGGCCTCAACCACTTTTTGTGGCAGAGATTTACACAGGCTGGCTACTCTCTAGGTGAAAAAATTTCTCCTCGTCTCATTCCTAAATGCCCTACCCCATCTCCTTAAACTATAACCCCTGGTTCTGGACTCTATGGTCATTGGGAACAACTTTCCTGCATTTATGCTGTTTGGTTCTGTTAGAATTACCCAGGTTTCAATGTGATCCCCTTCATTTTTCGAAACACGAGTGACCTAGCCTTGACTAATCCAGTCTCTCTTCATACTTCAGTCCTACCATCCCGGAAATCAGTCTGTTAAATGTTCTTGAGCTCTCTCGATTGCAAAAACATCATTCAGCAGGTAAGGACATCAAAACTGCACACAATACTTCAAGTGTGGTCTCATCAAGGCCCTGTATAAAACATGAGACATCTCTGTTCATGTACTTAAATCTTCTTGCTGTGGATGCCAACATACCATTTACTTTCTTCACCTGTTGCACCTGTAGGTTTAATTTCAACAACCCCAGCTGTTCACAATGTGTTAATGATTTAGGTGAAGGAACTAAATGCAACACTTCTAGTTTGCAGATAACACTAAGCTGGGTGGGAAGGTGATCTATGAGGAAAATGGAGAGATGTAGGAGTAGGGATATCTTGCTGCAATTGTATGGGGGCTTGGTAAGACCATGCCTGGAGCAATGTGTGCAGTTTTTGTCTCCTCATATGAAGAAAGATGTTCTGGCTATGGAGGAAGTACAATACAGGTTTACAAGACTGATTCTTGGGATGGCTGGACTGAAGTATGAACAGAGGGTGGAACAGTTAGAACTCTGATTACTGGAATTTAGAAGAACGAGGGGAGATCTCATAGAAACCTAGAAAATTCTAATAGGACTAGACTGAATAAATTTTCTTCCCTCTATGTCCAAGTTATGTAACATTTCAAACATCTGTTTCTGCCACACTATTGAATGCCTGGGTGTAATTGATAAAACATACATATACACATTGTTGGACATTGCTTGCTCTGTCCATTATGGTTCTTCACAAAAATATTAAGTGTCTGGTTCATTTTCCTTTAATTAATCCATATTGTTCTTTTGATATCCAATTCACCTTCCTGTTATCATTGTGACGATTCTTAGAATTATTCGATTATGCAGATTATGAGAGAAATTGTTCTATGAAGCTGATGTTCTGAACTTCTCTTTTAAGTGCTATAAATAACAACTTCCAAAAAAAACACTTCCAGAATTAAACCAGATTCATATGTTTTGTTTTGGAGAATGATGGCATCTTCAAGTTCTTCTAATGCCATTATCTAATGCCATACCCAGGTCTTGAAACAATTGAAACAATGGAATGGGCTAATTCCAGAACTGCTGGACAAAACCATAAATTGAAATAAAGTGAAGCAATTCAGTTTCTTTATGAGACTAAGAGTACAACATTCTTCTCAACAATCTAATTTGTTCAAAAGAAGTAAGAATTTTACGCTGAAATAAATATTGCTGAAGTTGTAATATTTGGCAATTGTATGTAATTTGTCAGGCCCTGAATTAAGACAATGTCAGCATGGTTGCATGCAGCTGGCAGTATTAGAGTTACGAGCGCATTAGAGTGTTTTATTGGTGCGGAGAGTTAATGAGACTTGGCTCATGCAAAGACGTCATTGAAAATTTGTTTGGCTCAAGATTTAGTTAATGTGACCATACTATGTGAAACTCCAATCATTACCTGTTTATGATTTATGACTGTAATTTACAGCAAAACAATCTTGTAGAACCTGCTACTAATATGCCTGGCTCATTATACTAAGACCTGACTTCCCAACCTTGCACTTGATCATTCACTGACTGAAGTAAGATTGGTTTTGCAATCAAAATATTTGCAATAAGCATAAATTGCACAATGGTTAAGCGGGTATGGTAGTCATTATGGTACTGAACTAGTGACCAGAGACTGTGAGTGTAAGTCCCGCTAAAGCAACCTGTGAAACTGACTGACATAAACACTGCCAGATCCTGACTCTGGTTTAGGTTTCATTTAAACTATAAGTTAAAACTTGAAAGGTCATTGTTACTCATGAGTCCTTGTAGAATTTATCATTAAAAGTGTTGCAAAATTAAGCTGTAATTGCTGTGTGAATGCTGAAAAATAAAGTTATTTTTAAATTTATGCCCATAAGTGAAAATGTAACTATTATCAGTCATGCATTTAAGCAAGTGTTGCATCTTGCTAATTTTCAGTTCATAATTTTGCAAAGTGTTCAGAATTAATTTCTAAAAGATGTTAACTGCATGCAAAAGTGAACAATATTATTGATCAATTTATATACAAATACTACCCACTTAGTCAAGTAAAAGCCAGTTAAGGATAGCAGACATAATTTTCTCGCAACGTTTTTCTTTTTCATCTTATTCAATCCATACAATTCCTTTTCCTCCTTTCTTTCAATCTGCTTATTTTTCCTGAAGGCAATAACTTAGAAAGAGTATGATTCCACAGAAAGTCAGCTCAGTATTCTATTACCACATCCCTGCTATTATTCACATGCATGAATACACATGAAGTGTAAGTTTTTATAGTGCTACAGCTCAAACGAGTGAACCACTGCACTCTCCAGTAGGTGTCACCAAACAGTTATCGGGGTAGACTCCTTGTTAAATTTGCCTTTAGTTCACATGCACTAAGATCAGCTAATTAAGCTTGGGTCAGCAGCTAAACCTATGGTAATGATAGTCTACCAGGCTCAATACCATTACTACTGAAAAAGTTTACATTCCAACTAATCAAGGTAACTTTGTACTTTATATGTGGTGCTATACAATTGTTGACCATAAGGCAATTGCTCAAGTGGTTTGAAGGCAATATTTTATGCAAATACCTCACCACAGCACTTTTTCAGCAGTAACCTAAAATCAGTGGGAGATATTAAGACTGAAAGGTAAACTCTCACACAGGCTGAGGTTACCACGAGGATTCTTCTCAACCTCTCCCCTCTCTTAAGGTGTGATGACCCCCAGGTTAAACCCCTAGCAATCATCTTTTTCCAATGAGAGAGCAGCGCAAAGATCTGGTAAGACTTTGGCGACTTTACCTCGGCTTTATTACAACTACAGCATTGTTCAATTAACAATGCTAACGAACAGATCAATCTAACAAAGTATTGTTGCCGTACTTCACAGCCATTTATGTTCAGAACTTATGACACTTGGGCACAACAGTGCAGTTATTCCTGCTTATTCTCAATTATTTATAGAAATAGTACACCTCCAGTCAATCCTTTGGTTTCAATGTTAGAATAATCAGGCCCTCAGACACAATAAGTTTGCGGGAAGCTTTAAAGGCAAAGGTTCATATCAATTTGAAAGTTAGGCTGGAATGCCTAAAAACAAATCTCTCCTAGCTGGAGGTGCTGTTGTAACTTGGTTCAAACTAGTTCCTGAAACAGCTGAGGCAGAAATTATAACCAAAAAGACCTCAGTGCAACCTGCACAGAGTGTAACCAGCAGTGAGTGGAGTATGGCAGTTTGGTAAATGTGTGAACTTAACAGTTAATCCCTTGCTTTAGTATCTAGTACTAATTGCTGCTAGGTCTTTGATAATATCAACTGTTTTGGAGGGTTTAATTCTAAAGGGTAGATAGTTAAGTCTCTTTTAGGGTTCAGGGGAGTAATAAGACTCTCTCCTGATGGGTGAGGCTGCTGTTGCTTAGGTAGTTACTGGGGTCTAAGTGCTTGGTTTAAACTAGATTGTGTAATGGCTGAGGCAGACAGTATGTAAAAAAAAAAACCTCTTTGCAACCAGCAATGAGTGGAGTTGAGTGGGTGAGTGAGGTGTTTTTTCACCTGATTTTCCTAGTAGCTTTCGCAGTTCTGTGGGGACAGGAGCAGACTGAGATTCAAGAGCTGGGAGATTATTAAGGGATAAATTGAGAAGTACCGGGGATAAGTAAGAGTCAGAGATTAAAGTAAGGGGACTAAAGTTAAGGCAAGGGGAGTATCTTTAAGACTAAGTAATTAGACAAGCTAGCAAATAAGACTGAATAAATTCAAGTTTAAGTCACGGCAGGTGAGGTCAGCTGAATGGAATGTGTGACCTATCATATATGAGAAGTCATGGATCTGACCAGCGTCCCAGATGACCACGTGTGCAGGAACTGCTCCCCAACTGTAGAAACTTGAACTCTGTGTTTTGGAGCTCAAATAGTGACTGGAGACACTGTGGCACATCTGTGAGGCTGGGAGTTACATGGATAGCATGTTTAGAATGGTGGTCATACCACAGCTCAAGGGACGAGAGGAAAGAGGAAATGGGTGACCACCAGACAAAGAGAATCAGTCAAGTAATGCACGAGTCCCCAGGGATATGGTTCACAAATTGGTTTTCTATTTTGGAAACTGATGACGGTGCTGGTTCCTCAATGGACTGCAGACAGAGCCAAACCTCTGACATGAGAAACAGCCTGACTCTACAGGAGAGGAGGAAGAAGAAAGCAGGAGCAATAGTGAGAGGAGATTCACCAGTTACGGGAACAGACGGGCGTTTTTGCAGCCATAGACATGACTCCAGGATGGTGTGTTGCCTCCCTGGTACCAGAGTCTGGGACGTCATAAGTGACTGTATGGAATCCTGAGGGGGAGGGTGAGAAGACTGAAGTCATGGTAAACGTCGATACCAGTGAAATAGGTAGAACGAGGGACATGCCCTTGCTCAAGAGTTCAGGATGCTAGACAGTAGACTAAGACAGCATGATGTCAAAGTTGTAATCTTTGGCTTACTCTAAGTGTCACATGTTAGCAAGAACAGAAATAGGAAAATAGGACGGATGAATGTGTGGCTCAAGAGTTGATGCAAGAGGGAGGTTTTAGATTCCTGGATCAGTGGGACAATTTCTGGTGAAGATGGGACCTATACAAGTGGGACAGTCTGCACCTTAACTAGAATGGTACCAGCATCCCTGCAGGTGGGTTTTCTAATGCTGTTGAAAGAAATTTAAATTAGTTCAACAGAAGCAGGGTGTTAGTACAACATGGACGCTGCATACTTCAGTAAAGGAACCAAGGCATACAGAGTTCAGGCATATTGAATTCCAAGGGAGTAAGGCAAGGCTGGATGGCCTCTACTTTAGTGCTAGGAGCATAATAGGTAAGACAGAAGTGTTAAGGGTGTGGTAGACAAACAAGAGGCTGGAAAAACACAGCAATCCAGACAGCATCTGGAGGAAAGGAGAAGTCAATGTTTCGGGTATTATCCTTCTTCTGTCCTGGCTGCCTGGCTTCCTCTGTTCTTTCAGCCTCCTGTCTGTCTATCTTGGATTTCAGCATGTGCAGTGCTTTTGTCTCTAACTATGTTAAGGATGTGGATTGACATGCAGAATTGCGATGTTGTTACCATCACAGAGATATGGCTAAGGGAGGGGCAGGACCTGCAAATCAATATTTTGGGATATAGGATCTTCAGGCAGGACAGCGGAGGGGTAAAAAAGGAGCTGGTGTCATATAATGAGTTAAAGAGTCAGTTACTGCAGTAAAGATGGAGGATATCTTGGTCGTCAAAGGAGGCTTTGTGTGTAGAACTTAGGAATTAAAAAGGGAGCAGTCACACCAATGAGAGCATATTATAGGCCCCCTAACAGTCTGTGGGCAATACAGGAGCTGTTATGTAGACAATTCACTGTTCTGTGCAATACCAGCATTGGTATAAATATATTAGGAGACTTCAACTTCCCCAACATTATTTGAGTTGCCATAGTGTAAAGGGTTTAGAGGGAATAGATTTCTTGAAATGTATTCAGGAGAGCTTTTTAAATCGACACATGAAGGTCCAACAGCTGATGATGCAGTGTTGGAACTAATTCCGAGGAGCAAAGCCAAAGAGGTGTTTGAGGTGATAATGGACTAGCGTTTTGGTGAGAGAGACATTTTAAATTCATCATGGAAAGGAATAAGATAGTCCGCAAGAAAAGGGTTTTAGATTAGGGGAAGACGGACTTTAAAGAAAATAAGGAGGATCTGGCCAAAGTAGACCAAAAAACAGGAACATTGGGGTAAATCTACTTTTGGAAAAGTGGGAGAAGCATGCAAAATGGCAAGAGTACAGGCCCAACATGTAAAGTGGGAGCAACAAGCTCAGAATCCTGGATGCCTAGAAATATTCAAGATTGGATAAGAAAGAGAGGCTTTTAGAAGGTGCAAAAGGAACAAAATCAATGGAGGGGATAGTGGAATATAGAAAGTGCAGGGGGTGACTTATGAAAGCAATTAGGATAGCAAAGAGGAGGGCATGAAAAAACACTGGCAGCTGAGATTAGAGAGAATCCTAAGGTATCCTACAAGTATGTAAATGGAAAGAGGATAACCAGGAAAGAGTCAGACCCATTAGGGACCAAAGGGGTAATCTGTGCATGGAGCCAGAGGACACTGGTAGGGTGTCAAATGAGTACTTCACATCATCTTCACTTTGGAGGAGTATATAGGTACAAAATTTGGGAAATGGGAGATTCTTGACCAATTTGACATTGGGAGTGAAGTGGTATTGGAGATTTCTGCAGACTAGAAGTGGACAAATTCCCAGGTCCAGATGAGTTCTGTCCCAGGCTGTTGTGGGAAACAGGGGAGGAAATTACAGGGTTCTGACCCAAATTTTTAATTCCTCTCTGGTGATAGTGGAGGTGCCAGCGGACTGGACAACAGCTAATGTGTTCCCACTTTTCAAGGGTGGTAAAGATAAACCAGGGAATTATAGTATTAATGGTAAGACGGCAGTGGTGTAGCTCGTCACTCTGTCCGCATTTCTTTTCTTCTTTCTCTTTCTTTTCTTGTTCTTTTCTTTCTTACCCCTACCTTTAGTTTACTTACCTCTTGTTGAAGAGTGCAGTCATGGTGACGGCATCGGTGGTGGAGAGTGAGCCTAGCGTGGACTCGAATAGAAGTGTGGACTTAAGGCGGCGGCGTCAGGAGCAAGTTTGGATTCCCGGTGGCTCCTGCGTCCAGTGCAGATTATTGGAGGCAGTGATGGAGGCAAGTTTGGGCCCAGTACAAGACCCAGCAGCAGCTGCATCGGTGAAGTGGGCCTAAAGTTGACTTATGGCGATGGCGCATTGGTGGCGACTGCATTGGTGAAGTCCAGCAAGATTGGCGAAGTCCAGGGTGGCACAGTGGTTCCATGGCTAGTACTGCTGCCTCACAGCACCAGGGACCCGGGTGCAATTCCAGTTTAGGTGGCTGTCTTTGTGGTGTTTGCATCTTCTCCGTGTCTGTGTGGATTTCCTCCCACAGTCCAAAGATGTGCAGGTTAGGCGGGTTGGCCATGCTACATTGCCAATAGTATCTAGGGTGGGAAATGCAGGGATAGGTTGGGGTGGGTGTAGCGGGGATGCTCTTTGGAGGGTTGGTGTGGACTCAGTGGGCTGAATGGCCTGCTTCCACACTGTATGGATTGTTTGGATTTCAGCAAAGCCATGGACAAGGTGCCACATGGGAGATAAAAGAAGTAAAAGGCACGTAGGATCCAGGGTAATTTAGCAAGTTGCCTATCCAAAATTGGCTTAGTGGTAGGAGACAGAGGGTGGTCGTAGAAGGCTGCAGGCCGGTGTCAAATAGCGTTACACAGCTATCAGTGTCTGGTCTCTTATTGTTTGTGATATACAAATGATACAGAAAAAAATGTGGGGTGGGGGTTATGATAAGTAAGTTTGTGGATGATACAAAGATTAGTTGACAGTGAGGAACAAGGTTGCAGATTACAGGGGGATACAGATGGACAGATCAGTGGCAGATAGAATTTAACCCTGAGAAGTGTGCAGTTTGGAATAAGTAACATGACAAGGGAGTACTCAACGAAAGACAGGACACTAGGAATAGAGGGATCTTTGATTGCTTGTACATAAATCACTGAAGATGGCTTGACAGATTAATAAGGCGTATGGGATGATTAAAAACAAATCAGTTGATGCATAGATCATAAAATCAGAACGGTTATGATGGAGCTGTACAACTTTCATCTGGCCACAGCTAGACAACTGTACGTAGTTGTGGTCACCACACTGAAGGAAGGAGGTAATTGCACTGGAGGGGTGCAGAGGAGATTCACCAGTACCAGTTATCTCAGATTCACCAGTATGTTGCCTGTTATGGAGGATTTTAGCTATGAAGACAGGCTGGATAAGTTCAGGATTTGCTTTAGAGCAGAGAATGCTGAGAAGGGACCTGATTAAGGTGTATAAGATTGAGGGGCATGACAAGTTCAGGAAAGCACAGTCAAGAAAGCACAGCAATGCCTCTATTTCCTCAGAAGGCTAAGGAAATTCAGCATATCCACAATGACTCTTATCAATTTTTATAGATGTGCATGGAAAGCATCCTATCCGGATGCATCACAGCTTGGTTTGTTAACTGCTCTGCCCAAGACCACAAGAAATCATAGAGTTGTGAACACAGTTCACTCCATCATGAAAACCAGCCTTCCTTTCACTGACTCCATCTACATTTCCTAACACCTCAGGAAAGCAACCAATATAATCAAAGGCCACTCCCACACCAGTTATTCTCTTTTCCACCTCTTTCCAATAGGCAGAAGATACAAAAGTTGGAAAACAGATGCCAACAGATTCAAGAACAGCTGCTTCCCCGCTGCTATCAGACTTTTGAACAGACCTCTCATATATTACAACCTCATGTAAGGTATGATCTGACTGGATAGCATGCAAAATAATAATTTTCATTGTATCTTCGTACATGCGACAATAATAAATCAAATCAAAGGGTGCTCAGGAATCAGCTGTTCCCCTGAGTTGAAGGGTTAATAATAAGGGGGCATTAGGTGAAAGGCAGGAGGTTTATAAAATGGAATATAGAACAGAACACCATAGGATCAGGTCCTTTGGCCTACCATGTCTGCCCTGACCATGATGCCATTCAAAAGTAATCTTATCTGCCTGCACATGGTCCATATCCCTCTATTCCGTGCTTGGTCATGTGTCTGCCAAAATGCTTCTTAAGCATTGTTATTGTTCTTGCTTCTACCATCTCCCCGGCAGCATGTTCCAGACACCTATCACACTCTGCGTAAAAAAGACTTGCCTTGCAAATATCCTTTAAACTTAACCTCCTCATCTTAGACCCATACCTCCTAGTATTTGACATATCCACTCTGGAAGAAGACTCCAGCTATCCACCCTATCAATGTCCCTCATAATTTCATGTACTTCTATCACGTTGCCTCTCAGCCTCTGACATTCCACTGAAAACAATTCAATTATGTCTAACCTTTCCTTATAGGTAACACACTCCAATCCTGGCAAAATCCTAGTAAATCTCTTTTGCACTATCTCCAAAACCTCCACATCCTTCCTATAGTGTGGCAGCCAGAACTACACACAATAATCCAAATGTGGCACAAAATTTTATACAACTGCAACATGATTTGCCAACTTTTGCAATCAATACCCCACTGATGAAGGCAAGCATGCCATATGCTTTCTTTACCATGTTACCCGCTTTCAGGGAGCTATGGACTTGCTCCAAGATCCCTCTGTATATCAGTGCTCCTTAGAGGTAAGTATACAGCAAGTCACAGGAGCCTATCATTTAACCTCTGAAAATGCATCATTAGCTATCCCAAAATCAAACTACAATCCTTACATTGAGAATCTATTTTCTAGATGTTCTGAACTAATTACTCTTGCACCTAATTTCAACCAGCAATTCTGTGAACTGAATGGAAAGATTTCCAAAATACAGGTTTTTCCTCTAAGCAGAAAAAACCGATCCTTCGAAACCAAAAGCAAGCTAATGCCTTTCAGTGTTTATTCTGCCTGATTATAAAACTCTCAAATGCAAACAAGTTCCCATTATCACTCTAGGAACTCTCTCTCTCATACTGGTTTAAAAATATTATGGCTCCAAAATGACTGATAAGTTAACCATTAAGCACACTCAAACACAGAGACCAAATCCCACATGCCACTGTTTCAAAATCCAAAGTCTAAAATAATTATTATATATAAATCACAGACCTTACATTACATAAATATAGGGACAAACTATTTACAATTTACAGATGACTGCAGTTTTGTTGCCCATTCTGCAACAGATTTGCAAGCCACCCTCAATTTAATCAATTATTCATGCAATGAATTTTGATAAAACAAAACTCATTTCAATCCATACAATTTAGCCAAATATTCTACCTCAAATATGCAAAGAAATTGAAATTCTGGAGTATGTCAAGCAATTCCCTTATCTTGGCTGCTAAGTGCCTCAAAAGGTCACTATTAATAAGGATATCCAACACTGAATCAGCTGTGCCTGATCAGCCTTCCATAAACTACAGCAGCAAGTGTTTGACAACAAATTCATCAATAAATCAGTAAATATCCTACTAGCTGTCACCACACTCCTGCACTGCAGTGAGATCTGTACTGTGTACCTTTGGCACCTAAGTTGATTAAAGTAATACCACCTCTGTATCATTATGATTCAATGGGAGGACCACTGTACCATTACTGCTTTTCTGGAAACAAGTTCCACAAACAATCAGGCTAAAGTCCTACAAAAATTAATTACGATGGATTGGAAACTGCTTTCTGGATGGCTGCAAGGTATCTCCCCCACAAAGTTCTATTTTCACAACTATTAAATGGTCAGTGCCCAGGAAAGAACAAAGAAAATGCCTCAAAGACATTATGAAGTTCTGTTTGAAGTGCATAACTTTCACCCGAATAGCTGAGAGGGGCTTGCTATCAGTTGTTCAAAATGATTCCTAGGATGATGACGTCGGCTAGTACGAGGGGGCATAGCTGCAAATTGAGGGGTGATAGATTTAAGACAGATGTCAGTGGCAGGTTCTTTACTCAGAGAGTGGTAAGGGCGCGGAATGCCCTGCCTGCCAATGTAGTTAACTCAGCCACATTAGGGGCATTTAAACAGTCCTTGGATAAGCATATGGATGATGATGGGATAGTGTAGGGGGATGGGCTTAGATTAGTTCACAGGGCAGCGCAACATTGAGGGCCGAAGGGCCTGTTCTGCGCTGTATTGTTCTATGTTCTATGTTCTATGACAGTCTATCCTTTGGGCTGCACTGTGCTTTCAGTCATGTGTTGATGATGAGGTACAGCAACAGCACAGGAGGAAAAGAATAGAAGCAAATCCTGCATTCTAGATTCCACTATCTTGTGGAATATCTTGTGCCACGTGCTCAAAGGTCTATGGTTCAGGAATTTGCCCATTCAGTCAAATGAAGATCCATCATAAAAACTTGAGACCCTCAAAAGACGTCATATTTTATTAGAGGGATATCCATCACCACTGAAAAGTGCTGGCTTTGCAAGGTGCTATCTAAGGTGGTTTACTGGGTAGCTGCAGTGAATCTTGTATATAATATGCACTACTACAATTGTGTGCCTGTGGTAGAGGGATTGGATATTTCATGGATGTATTGGTGATCATGCATTCTTTATGGCCTCACTAACCTGTGGCACAACTTCAGTGATTGGTGCATTTGTACTTTGAGATGTCTTTGTTTCTTTACTCTATTAAGACATGCACTACCAGATCTATTTTACCAAATTCTATGACTCACGTTTATCTATATTGACCTTCATTCACCAATTATCTGGTTGTTCTGCCAGTTTATTATTTCCTCATGTAATTTGTTGCCGTCCTCCTTAATACCATTTTCCCACCCAATTTGGTGCCTTGCCAAAATTAGATATGCTGCTTTTGATTTCAAACTCCAAAGCATTAATGTAAACTATGAACAGCACTGATCCTCATGGAAACCCACTTTCCAGCTTCTGTCACTCCGAATAACTACCTTTTACACCTGTTCTACGTTTTTAGAAAAAAACTTTATTTACTGGTTGCTCCCAGTCTTTGCTTTCTGTCTTAAAGCCATCTACGTTGCCATATGTCATCTGACTCCACATTGTCTGATCTTATTCTTTGGTTAATTATGGGGACACTTTTTCCAAGGCTGTTTGAAAATCTAGCAAATTACATTTATTGCACAACCATTGTGTTCTCACTCTGATATAAAGTTGGACAATTACGTCTTTCTGTTTTGGAATCCAGATTGGCAACGGCATGCTGGGGATCTCAGGAGGAGATAAAGATGGATCATTCACTCAGAATTTTGGGCAGATGATGTTTGGAAATGCTTCAGCCTCATCTCTAGCACTCACAGGCTGGGCTTCAATATTCAATGAGTTTGGGGAAAACTGGAAAGCCCTTTCCTCAGGTTAGTTAATGGATTTCTATCTTTTACCACATGATGCGCCAGGAATGCATAGTTTTGATCTGATCCTTGGATTTCGTAATAGATTAGTTCTGCATTTAGCATGTCAGTTTAGCAAGTAGTTCTTTGCTTTAACTTCATTAGGTTGGCAACTACTTTATAGGTAGGCCTGTCTTAACCATGCTTCTCCCAGGATGATCTCCTATACAGCTGGTCACCAGGATTGATGGTAATGGTAGAGTGGGGGATGTGCTGGGCCAGGAGTTTACACATTGTGGTGCGATTCAATACAGCTGCTATTAATGCCCACAGTACCTCATGAATCCTCAATTTTGAGATTAAACAAAAGAACTATGAATACTGGAATACAGAAATTTCTAGAAAGAAAACTCAGCAATTTACGCTGCTTTTGTTCTGCATATGCTGCCAGATCTGCTGAGTTTTTTCAGAAATTTCTGATATACTTTTTCAATTTTGAGATGTTGGATATGGACTGAACCTATTCCTTTCAGCAAGATAGGACTGTGAAAGATGATGATTTTGATTTATTGATGTATTGATGTATTGTCACGTGTACTGAAATACAGTGAAAAGCTATGTTTACAAGCAGTACAGGCAGATCACAGCAAGCAGAGGATGTACAGATCAAAAAGATTTAGAAGCATACAAGTTACAATATTTGAGGCTAGAGTCCATTCAACAGTCTGAGAACAGTTGGAAAGAAGCTATACCTGAACGTGCATGTGCACGCGTTTCGGCTTCTGTATCTTCTGCCTGATGGAAGAGGTTGTAGGAGGTCATTACCAGTGTGCAATGGGTCTTTGATGATGTTGGCCGCCTTTTCACGGCAGTGAGCCGTGTAAATAGAGTCCATGGATGGAAAGTTGGCTTCCGTGATGGTCTGGGCTATGCACATCCCTTCTGTAGTTTCTTACGGTCCTGGGTAACGCAGTTGCCATACCAAGCTGCTATGCACCTGGACAATATGCTTTCACTGGTGCATCTGCAGAAGTTGGTGAGGGACCTTACAGACATGCCAAATTTCCTGAGCTGCCTGAGGAAAAAGAGGCATTGTTATGTCTTTATTGTGAAGCCAGGACGTGGTTTCCCTAAAGACTTTGCTAATGACAACACTGTGAGGAATGAAATAACAAGGTGTAGAGCTGGGTGAACACAGCAGGCCAGGCAGAAAGCTTTCCTGCTCCTCTGACACTGCCTGGCCTGCCTAGTTCATCCAGCTCTACACCTTGTTATCTCAGACTCCAGCATTGGTAGTTCCTACTACCACTGTTAGAAATGAACTCTGCAGCAGTATCTGTGACAAATGGATTGACAGGACAAAGATCAAATAGATATTTTTCCCGTTCTCTTTTTGGGCTTCTCACTACCTACCATAGAAATGTGGGATTGAGTCATTTTTCAATAACTAATTATTTTGACTTGATTAAGAAAGAATGAAATTATACCTCGTTTCATTGTGGTTAGTTGTAAAACAAACATTTTCTGTAAAAGGCAGAAAGCCATATGGCCCTTTAGCCCAGGTAAGAGTAAGATCATGGGCTTATGGTTGCTGTTACACCTGAAGGGAATGAAATCATAGGTAACATATGTGCAAATGTATTGATGTGAAAGGCTGCTGATCAAATACATAGCTATGCTTTCAACGGGTCAGTGGTTTCAAGTGTTCATGTGTTCCTGTTTCTACTAACTTCACAGGCAACGAGGGGTGTGTGAGAGAGCGAGAGTCAAAATCCAAACATAATTCACTTACACTCTTGAAATCCTTTGATGACTTGCAACTTGGAGCCTACACTTAATCTTGGTCAAAAATCAGAAATGCCTAAACTGGAGAGGTACCAATATCCTGGCAGAATTTGCTAGTGCCACTCGAGAGAGCTTAAACTAGTATGATAGGGGGATGGGAACCAGAGCAGTAGGTCAGTAAGTGAAATAACTGAGGAGAAGTCTGAGACTAAGGCCAATAAGATGAAGAGGAAACAGAGACAAGGAGAGGTTACTGTTTGCAGCAGGACTAGTGGTCTGAGGTGTATTTGTTTTACTGTGAGGAATATGACAGACAAGGCAGAACTTACAGCTTGGATTAGTACATAGCTACAACATTATAGTTGTGACAGAGAGTTGGTTGAAAGGGGTCAACATTCTGGAATTTAGATGTTTCAGGCAAGATAGAGAGAGAAGTAAAAGAGATGGGGGAGTTGCGTTCAGGGAGAATAACACAGGTGTACTGAGGAAGGATATCTTGGACAGCTCATGCAATGAAACCATATAGACAGAGCTCAGAATAGGAAGGGTGCAGTCATTTTGACGGGATTATACTATAGGCCTCCCAGTGGCTAGTGGATGATAGAGGAACAGATATGTGGGCAGATTATGAAAAAAAAAGTAAAAATGATTGGGTTGTTGTGGTGGGTAATTTTAACATCTCCTACATTGACTCGGAATCACTTAATGCCAGAGACTTGGAGGACGATGAGTTTGTCAGGGGTGTTCAGGATAGTTTTATGAAACAATTTGTAAATAGTCCAACTAGGGAAGGGGCCATACTAGACCTGATATTGGGGATTGAGCCTGGTCAGGTGATCAAAGTTTCAGTGGGGCAGCATTTTGGGAATAGTGACCGTAACTCTGTAAGTTCTAAGTTACAAGTTACTTATGAATAAAGACAAGAATAGTCCCCAGGCGAAAGTATTAAACTGGGAGAAGGCTAACTGCCACAATATTAGACAGGAACTAGGGAATGTAGACTGGGCACAGCTGTTTGAGAGTAACTCTACATCTGGCAAGTGGGAATCTTTTAAAGGCCATTTGATTAGAGTTCAGGACCAGCATATTCCTGTGAAAGTGAAGGATAAGGATGGCAAGGTACAGGAATCTTGCATGACTAGAGGGCTTAGTCAAATGAAGGAGGCGTGTGTAAGGTTTAAGAAACTGAAGATTACAAAGATAGCAGGAAAGAACTCAAACAAGGAATTGGGAGGGCTAAAAACGGATCATGAAGTGTCTTCTTCAGACAAAAAAGAAGAGTGAACAGCTAGGCAGTTAGTTCTTAGCTTTCCTTCAACTGGATTGGTTCATTAAGAAATAACCTGCCCTGAACCAATTAAGCAAATAAGTTAGGAACAAATTACTGCAGATGCTGAAAATGAAAAAAAGTCAAAGTCAGTCATTTAGACTTGAAATATTAGCTTGCTTTCTCTCCGTGAAAGCTGCTTGACCCACTGATTTCCCACATATTTTGTTTTCAAAATCAGCAAATAACTTGTCCAAGCTAGTCATTTTTCAAAACAGCTCAAGCAGGGTCTACAGTAAAGCAAGACCAAAAAAATTACTTACAGAACTTGGACATAGACCTTAAGACATCTCTCCAAGACAGGCATATGCCTTTGAAGGGAAAAAACATATGTTCCAGGCATCTCAAGTGATCTACTTGAGCTACAGAGTCAGCATGACTGGGTTACACCTATTGGAAGATAAATTGAAGGTGTTGAGCCAACCAAGGTGAATCTTTTTTAACCAATTTCTCCCTATCAATTTTAGGCCTGAGCCTTTTACTACAATCAGTGGTAACTGAACCAGCTGCTTTTCATAGGAGACCAGAACTGAAGTTGTACTCTTAATCTGTAAAGGCTCCCCGGTATATATTTTCAGTCTAACCAAGGTCTTACACAAACTTCAGGGTTGGACTCCAGAGCAAACTTTGTTCAAGACTGGTTCTGCAATCACTGATACAGCCAGGCTGGAATCAACTTCCATGAGAACCGGGTGACCACTTCACCAGACATCTATTTTGATTTGGATGTTGCTAAGCAATTTAAAATGGTTCCAAACCTGATGTAGGTAGGCTTTCCAAGGTATGCACTCTCCCAGATACCAGCTTTCTCTTCCTCCATTTAGGTCTCGTGGAACTCTTTTGTTGTCCTGAGTCCACATACAATGGCTTGCTGGCTTGGATCCTGAAGAAAACACTAACCATTTGGCCGAGGTTTGGCTTTGTTTTGGGGTTTTGCTGTGGGCTGACTTCGAGTCTGCTGTCCAGGATATGTCCCAAGTGAGGCCACGCAATTGCCTTCACTCATGTTTTGTCCCTGAAGCTTAGTTAACCTGGCAAAGGTGTCCATTTCCATCAGCATATTCTGTAACTCATATGCTCCACGTACCATATCTTCTAATGACAAAACCAGTTGTAGTGCCTGTTTGAAGTTCAGTTGGGCTTCAGCTAGTAGGCACTTTTGCATGATTATATCATTAATCCTACATACCAAATGGTTTCTCAGCATCTTATTAATGGTTAAACCAAAGTTACATGCCTCTGCCAATTGCCTTAATCTAGTCAGTCAAAAATTCCTGGTTCTCGAGCTGCCAAGTCGAACCGAAATTAGAGGAGGCTTGCGGTTGGAATATTTTTTAACTAAATCCATCAGCCATTGAAAAGTTTCAGTATCTGGTGATCTAGTGCCTCAGGAAACATTAGGTTTTGAAGAATTGAAACAGCTGCAGGTCCACCAACTGTCAGGAGAGTTATCTGTTGCTTTTCATCTACCCCAACGTCATTTGACCAAAAACAAAATTACACTCTTTCCACATACTGGGCCCAGTCTTCAATAGCAGGATCGAATGAGTCAAGCTTCCCAAATAAAGACATGCTGCCAGAAATGCTTACCCCAATTCGAAGACAACTGTTGCAAACAAATTTCTTCAGGAACATATTGTTTTCCTCGTCACCACTAAGATTACTCCAGAGAAGCCGGCATCCCCGTTACCAAGTCACCCTTTATTTACACGTGCACAGTACTTGACACTGGTCCAACGCTCTCAGAGCCAGCTATCAGAGTGAACAGAAACTCCAGAAACTCTGACACTCCTGTTTATATCTGTCAGTCAGGGCTCCCTGCTTGGACCAGACTTACAGCCCCAAAAAGGGAAGTCGTAGTCTATGACGTCCACCTGGCTGACCTCGTTATAATCTCTACACTTTTAAAGGAACCACTCCAGGCATATCCAAACAAAACCTTGAAATAAATCCCTTCAAAACTTAACCCCTTTAATTAATTATAAAACATCTTCAGGACAATGCCAGAGTGCCATGATGTTTTACAACAGGCAGTACAAGGAGGCAGACCCAATGCCTTACCTCAGCGAGAATGAAGATCAAATCCCATGCTGTTACTATTAATTAATTTGACTCACATGCAGGCTCTTTATTGAACTCTGCTAACTGGTTCCCCATGGTTGGATTATTATTTGCAATTTACTCATAAATTCTTCTTCATTCCGAGGGCTCTTGTGGTGCAGCACAGTTTCCCTAAATCTAAGCTAGGAGGCCTGGGTTCAAGTGCCATCTGTTCCAGAGGAATGAAATAGCAATTTTCAGTTAAAGCTGCAAAGGGTGACTTTGTAATTAATGGTTATTGGTTGGCGCTGTCTACTCAAATTTAAATCACTTTCTGTTTTAAACATGAACTGATTAAGCGGTTGGCATTAGGCTAGGGTGCCACAGTTCAAGGTATGATAACGGCAGAAACGACAAAATATCATTGGGAATTCAATATGGCCAAAAAAATCATAATTTAATTCTTCAAAATAAACCAAAGTTGACCGTTTTATTCTTTTGGATATTTACAGTACTGGACAAAGTTGCATGTTTCAGGATATTAACAGGATCTTTTTCCTGCTATTGTTTACACTTTTAGTAAAGGAACATGAAAAATACACTTTAATTAGTTTATTATTTTTTGATTTCTAAAGATAAAATAATAGCAGTGGAAATATGATCTAGGGCTCACCCGTTACCATGAACAAAACTTGCTTGAGCACAATGTGCTGTAGCGGTGGCAATTGATGTAACGGTATTACACACATGTAGGTCTACAACATGAATGAATGGAAGGTCAGCAAAGCCTGCCTGATTAGCCTTGAAGTGAATGGTTAAGGAAGAGTCCAGCTTTTCACCCTGTAAAGCTAATCAGATTGTAATTTGTAATTTTCTAAAAGAGAAATCAACAACTTTTAAATTCTGTACTTTGGAAGCTTTTGAACAGACTTATTTTCAAGGAGTGCATTGGTAGAATAGCCTAATTAAGAACTGGCTGAAATTGCAGCCTCGTTACCGAGTGAGATAGGCACTTTGTGTTCACAACATAGAAAAGAACCCAACACAGTGAAACTGAGCACACGAGTCTGATTTAGCATAGAGTGCAGGAGTTAAGTGTTTCATGGAATTCAGTGGAGAAAGGTTTTTGGTTGATTTTGGCATCAATGAAGCAGCTGATTGGTAAGTATTATAGACTTTAAAGTAAAAGTAAGATCTGCAATTTGCGTTCCGGTCTCCAGTCTATTGTTTTTTTTTTCTTTATTCTCTCTCTTTTTAGAAGTAGTTTGTATGTATAAGATTGATACTAGGTTGTGAATAAAGGGAAATAATACAACAAACTGTAAACAGCAGAGTCATTAATGTATATTGGAAACAGCTGTGGTCCCAACTTTAGTGCCTAACTTAGCAAATTCTCTATTCATGCCATTATATTACCTCCAAAACCAGGAGCTCTTATTTTATGACAACCTTTTGTAAGGTACCTTGGCGAATGCCTCCTGGAAATCCAAATAGAACACATCTACTATAACAAGCATGGGGCTGGATGAACACAGCAGGTCAAGCAGCATCATAGGAGCAGGAAAACTTGACGTTTCGGGCCTAAACCCTTCATCAGAAATGGGGGAGGGGAAGAGGGTTCTGAAATAAATAGGGAGAGAGGGGGAGGTGGATAGAGGATGGATAGAGGAGAGGATATGTGGAGAGGAGGCAGACAAGTCCAAGAGGCGGGGATGGAGCCAGTAAAGTGTAGGTAGGGGGGTAGGGAGGAGATAGGTCAGTCCAGGGAGGACGGACAGGTCAAGGGGGCGGGATGATGTTAGTAGATAGGAGATGGGGGTGGGGCTTGAGGTGAGAGGAGGGAATAGGTGAGAGGAAGGACAGGTCAGGGAGGCGGAGATGAGCTGGGCTGGTTTTGGGATGCGGTTGGGGGAGGGGAGATTTTGAAGCTTGTGAAATCCACGTTGATGCCATTGGGCTGCAGGGTTCCCAGGCTGAATATGATTTGCTGTTCCTGCAGTCTTCAGGTGGCATCACTGTGGCATTGCAGGAGGCCCAGGATGGACATGTCGTCTGAGGAATGGGAGGGGGAGTTGAAATGGTTCGCGACTGGGAGGTGCAGTTGTTTGTTGCGAACTGATTGCAGGTGTTCTGCAAAGCGGTCCCCAAGCCTCCGCTTGGTTTCCCCGATGTAGAGGAAGCCACAACAGGTACAGCGGATGCAGTATACCACATTGGCAGACGTGCAGGTGAACATCTGCCTTATGTGGAAAGTCTTCTTGGGGCCTGGGATTGGGGTGAGGGAGGAGGTGTGGGGGCAGGTGTAGCACTTCCTGCGGTTGCAGGGAAAGGTGCCGGGTGTGGTGGGGCTTTATTTCCCAAAGTTCTCTACCTTGTATATCCTTCTCCACAGTAAACACTGATGCAAGATACTCATTTTGCAATGCCACATATAGGTAGCCTTGCTGATCTCTAAGGGGACCTATTCTCTTCCTAGTTACTCTTTTGTTCTTAATGTATTTGTAGAAATCCTTTGAATTCTCCTTAACCCTACTTGCCGAATGTATCTCATGTCCTCTTTTTGCACTTCTGATTGCCTTCTTAAATATACTCCTAACTGCCCTTATTCGCCACCTGATCCCTGCTGTCTAAACTGGTCATATTCTTCCTTCTTTTTCTCAATGAGAACCTTAATTTCTCTACTCATTCTCTACTCATCCAGCATTCCCGATATCTACCAGCCTTGCCCTTCACCCTAACATACCGTCCCTCGACACTCATTTTTGAAGGCTTCCCATGTTCCAATTGTCCCTTTACCTCCAAATATCCGGTCTCGATCAATTTTTGAAAGTTCGTGCCTAATACTGTCAAAATTGGTCTTCCTCTAAATTTAGAATTCTAACTTTTAGATGAGGTCTATCCTTTCCCATAACTATTTTAAAACTAACAGAATTATAATCACTTGCCCCAAAGTGCTCCCCCACTGACACCTCAGTCACTTGCCCTGCCTTATGACTCAGTAGACCAAATGACATACATAATCTCTAACATAAGATGTAGGAGCAATGTTAGAGATGATGAGAGATCCAGGAATGTTACTTTTAAAAGTCCTTGGCTACACTGGA
Source organism: Ginglymostoma cirratum (assembly GCA_024137785.1). Classification (NCBI taxonomy): domain Eukaryota; kingdom Metazoa; phylum Chordata; class Chondrichthyes; order Orectolobiformes; family Ginglymostomatidae; genus Ginglymostoma; species Ginglymostoma cirratum. Next base: position 28,842,700 of record JAHRHZ010000039.1, read on the forward strand.
TCCACTGTCGATGCATTCAGAATATAGATTTAAATATGGAAAAGTTTTCCATCCCATTACATACCACCCCATGAAGTTGCCTTGTTACATAGATAGATGATTTCTGATAAAATTCAGCCAAGTGTCAATTTTGGCGGGTTTTATGAAGGATTTTGCTCTGTGAGCCCTTATGACTCTTCTCATGCTAGTTACTGCAGCTCACTTCATTAGCTATGCAATATACTTCTGTGGTGCCCTGTTTGTGCTGCCTTCCCTGTAGCCAAAAGTGGAAGTACTTACCCAATGCTGGACCTCCTGGGATCTATGGCATCACCACCAGTTTTAAATGCAGTTGTGAACCAGGTCAAGCATGATCAGTCCAGAGCTGTCCTACATTGTTCATGTGAATTGCCCCAGAAATGGTGGCTGCAAGTTAGCTCCAAACTTTGCTGACAGGGAGATGGAGGTCCTTGTGTACAGGGTGGTGCAGAGGAAGGCTGTCCTCTTTCTCCAGGGCTGCTAGAGAAGACCATGGCACCAGACCCTGCAAACCTGGTCTGAAGTTGCCACCTAGGTTAGTGAGGTGTCCATCGTCCAAGTCGACTTTTTCCAGGAGCTCAATGACCTTCTACACTGGCACTTACCCTCGCACACCATACTTTCTCTAACCATACTCACTAACTCAGCTGCAGGAGGAACTGCATATAGGCCCTCCAGAAGTTTACTCTTCAGATGATCTAGAGGTGGTCAGGCCTTCTATCTCTACCCTGCCTGCCACTCTCAATCCTGTGTAAATTCAAGCTAAGGATGGTAAACTCACATCTGGGCAGGGCAAACTCAGCAAGTCTAGGCTCTCTCGCAACAAATGTCTCCACCTGACCAAAAATCCAGGGCCAACAGGCTCCACTATATGGCAGGCTTCTTCCACATCAGTTGCAGACACTGGGACTACACCTAGATTGAATCAGGAGAAAGGGAAAACATTCCAAGGGCACATGGGTGGCACAGGTGATACTTCATTGTAAGTAATTTATCACATTTGTAAATGTGTTCGCTTCACATTTACCTTGTTGGCTTCATTGGGAGGTAGGTGTTGGCGTTGTAGTGATACAGGATAGCATCACATGGTGCACTGACCTCAAGGCTAAGAACTACTCTTTTCAGACTTTGAGACATGGTCATTTTGTTGAAGTACATGCAGGATGTTTGCCACATAAGGTGTTAACACATGATGTAGGTATGACACTGATGTAGCGTGGTGCTGTAAAACATGACCAATTACCCCCACCGATTGATCATTGCTGACAACTATGATCAGGCATCTGGCTTCTGCAATAAAAGAAAACGCAAGATAGAATGGCTGTGATCCTTTAAGCTCTAGTTGAGGGAGTAAAGCAGGAAAAGACAAGGCAAGGCCGAGATGCTGAGAGAATCCAAGTATGCAAAGTGAGTGAGTGCTAAAGCAGCAAGTGAGAAGTCCTGATATGCACCTTGGTTGAATCCACGAATTGGGTTCCTATCCCTGTCAGCAAAGTGTCCTGACAGCAACGTTACAATGAAATGTACTGGTACTCTCCAAAGAGCAGACTGAAGTGTAGAACTGTATTGTAAGCTGATTAGAGATGTACCATAAGAATGCAGAGAGGCTGGTATGTGTCTGATATCAATCTTTGCATACTGGTAAGTGTAGATGGTTGCTGTCTGTTTAACATGCCCTGAGATGTTGGGGTCTGCTGTAAAAGATGGAAGCCTGGAGGAGTAAACGGCAAGCTGGAACTGACGGCATCCACTTTGACTTTCACGTCAGAAATTGCAGCAATTAATTTATCGGTAGCGCATGAGAGAATAGGAAATGGCATATCAGTGAGACAAGATTTGGTAATCATGGCATGTTAACAGATACAAATTAATCCAAAGAGGCCTCTCACCACCCACAAGCTGGATTCTCAACTTCTCGTTCAAAACTTAGATGCAGAATTGGACTATTCTTTATTCATATCGAGAATCACGCTTTTAGAATTTCACTATAGATGGCCAACTGACTTGCTAAAACGTCTTAGTCATTCAGCGGCTAGGACAATTCCATACATCATTTTTTTTTCATGCAGTTGAGAGAAAAATCTAAATAAAGAAGTTTTCCAGTTCATGACAGATTAATTTTTATCCTCTCTAGTACAGAAATATCCATTTTTTTAAACATAGAAAGTTGAAACTTCAAGCCAAGTACATAGATTTCATACTTTATTGGTCTTTGGAAAAACCGATTAGTCATTTTTTTAAATACAGCATGTCTAAATATAATTCATTTGAAAATCCTTATATGTGATGATAGTTATGCCTTTCTTTACATCAAATGTTTAAAATAAGAAAAGAATGTCAGTTACAAATCATTATTACTGTCTTTGGAATTTTTCTTGACAAAAGACACTTGTAGTGCCTTCTGTACACTACTAAAAATAGCCGTTTTCATGGATTTTATAGTCATTATGGAGATCACAAATCTACTTAAGCTATATTTTCTGATATAGCCCATCACAATTTTTCAAGAAATATACATTCAGTTCCATTGATATTTTCAAAGTCAATCTTAATTAGATTAATTTCAGAATCTCTGAACTCAAGCTGAATCAATAAATACACCTATTGAAGCAAACTTTCAGCAAATACCAAAGAAATGATCTTTGGTTCTCAATGTAACCCATTCCTTTCCCCAATTTCAATCATTAGACCATTCAAATGTTTCATAACTGGAAGTAAAGAAATGAAGTTCATTGCTTGAGAAGAGACAGCAGGTTTTCTAATTCTTCCTGAGTTTCTTGTTCCTGTAGAGAAGAGAGGACAGTACACATAAGAAAATTTAATCAATACTTCAGTGTTGTTGGGTCAAAATCCTGGAATTTCCTCCTTAATGGCATTGTGGGCCTACCTTCAGCACATGGACTGCAATGGTACAAGATGGCAGCTCACCAGCACCTTCTCAAAAGCAACCAAGTCACGTAATAAATACTGGCCCAGCCAGTGACACTCACATCCCAGAAGTGAATAAAAAGACCAAACGTTCTCATTATATATTGGTATATTCCTATGTATCAATATTACTTTTATCACGCTGACGCACGGAAAGAAGTTTGTAGGTGCTTCTTCTTCAGTTTCACGTTTTGCAACATTAGTGAACACGGTTCATAGTCTTTAATAATAACTAATATCTTAGTGGCGTTCTTAAGCAGTCAGTCTGCATTGTTTCCTTCTTATTCTGCTGTCCTCAATTTTACCAGTCACTATCAGATATTCTAGTTTTTCTCTCAAGCACATGGGCAAGGAATTACAGTTGTTCCTTGGTGATCATTTGTAAGTGTTCTCGTGTGTCTGCTTTTCTTAAAACACCCTTATTAGTTGCGTGTATTGTCCAACTAATCCTTTGCATACATCTCAGAAACAAAATCTTTGCCTTCAATTTATCTCCCATTCTCCTGCTGCCAGTCAAGCTTCAACTTTATAATGTTAAAATGTTACACCTGGTCAACAATCTCATTCTGCTTTCCATAGAGGTGGTCTTATTCTTAAAGAGGTCTTACATTTTAGTGAAAGTTTGCTTAGCAGGTATTATGGATTTGCTATCTTGCTCACATTTTCCAGATATTATAAACCTAGCTATATAAGAAAATGTTTTATTTCCAAGTACTTCATATTGATAGAAAGCAGTGAACATTTGCTAAGGTGAAAAAAGTGAACAAGTAGAGAAGTGGGCTGACCAATGAGATAGGAAGCATGCAGAAAAATCTAGAGGATTTGCAGAGACAGGAAATTTGTGGTTGAAATAACAAGGAAAAGCAAGTCAGAGGAATTAAAAGATTGTATGTCAGCAACCAAGCCTCAAGAACACTGCCAAGGTACCAAAGACCATGGAGGGATAAGAAGTCAATTTTCATGAACAATTCATATGAAATTTTTATTAGTCATTACTATCCATAAATAGCTAAAGGCGAAGTGGAAAAGGATTTAATTTCATCCTGAACCTGTGAAGTAAAAAATGTTCAGTAGTTAATCATATTTCTTGGTCTGTAGATCAGTCAGAAGATGCCAAGTTCAAACAGTGTTCTGATCAGAGAGCATCTTCAACGTTGCATTCACTTTTACTCAACAAGTTATTAATGAAAATTGAGGTAATGAAGACAATGCAGGAAATAACACTGAAATTAATCCCTAGTATCAAGTAATTGAGTTATGTGGAAATACTACACTAGACAGCAACATACAGAAGTTTACAAGCTATTAAATAGCAGAGATATGGTTAAATCTTGAATATTACTTCAACTACTGCCAACAAAAACAGAATAAGTGGAACACAAGTTATAGCTAGGTGAAAAGAAAATGAAGTCAGAAACAATCATTATCAGTTTGCCTTTTGCATTAGGTTGCAGAAAAACTAAAGACTATCCAAATTCAACACATCATGGCAAGAGAACGACAAAAATTTTTTTTTCCTGGATAAATTAACCAAGATTGACCAAATGGACTCTCTCAGGCATATGGTCAGAAATCTGCATTTCAAACAGTAACTCTAACAGTGATACTCATTTTTCAATTATTCTCCAGATGGTCACAGTAATAACATTTGTGCTATCTCTAGTATTTGGTTTTCTTCAATACCACAAAACAGGAAGTATGAGTTGGCTCTTTCAATCTGACGTAGAAATATTACCACATACTTTTAGAATGGTTATTTATGCACTGAAGAGCAAAAGGATCCTCATTCATCTAATTAATGTTGTCTTAATACAAACATAAGTTAATCCCTAAAAATCAAATCTGCAAATCCAACATATCACAGTGAACTGTTAAAACATTGTGCAAAAATATCAATGGCTGTTCCATTATTTCAGGCAGTGTCATCACGTACTTCATGTTAACCTCTCTCACTGTACACTGATAATTCTAGAATGCAATAATAACCAAAAGCTTCCTTACTCCATCACCATCTGTCTTTGTAACTGCTTCTCACTTTCCCTCTTAATCCTTGCCTGTATCAACATTAAAAAAAGGAGGTCTTGATAGCTGCAAATGTGGATCCAGGACAATATGTTTGGCTTTTCTGCAGCCAGGTTTAAAGAGGTCACTCAGCATTTCAGACAGCTTGGAAACATGAATGCGATCAAAAAGCAATTATGCTCCATATTGGCACCAATGATGTGGGTGGAATAATTTGAAGGGGCTAGGAAAAAAAACCAGCAGAAAGCATTGCAAAGGAAATAATCTCTAGGTTACACTCTCTGCCACATGCTAATGAGTTTCGAAGTAGGAGAATAGAGAAGGTGAATGTATGGTTGACGAGATGATGCAGGAAAGAACTATAAATGGTTAAAATGAAAAACATCCCAAAGGTTTTCTAAAAAAAAATAGATGAGAGCAATAACAGAAAGCTCACAAGCAGCAGTAACAGAAAACAATTGGGAAAAGCGAGCAATAATTCAAATATAATTTCTTTCTTTGTCTTTTGAAAACAATGCTGGTCTTTGATGACAAGGCTGTTGACCTGAGTTTCACAAGCAAGTGCTAATTGTTCATGCAGAGATAGTAAGAACGGCCGATACTGGAGTCTCAGATAAGGGTCGGAAGGATCCCAACCCGAAATGTCAGCTTTCCTGCTCCTCTGATGCTGCCTGGCCTGCTGTGTTCCTCCAGCTCCACTCTGTTAACTAATTGCTCATGCGCTACTTTGACTGCAGCTGAAGCCATAGTCAAAACTAGATTCTCCCCTGAGAGATACATGTATTCACTTCCATAGATATCAGGGATAGGTTTTCTCTCCCTAACTCAAGGAGCCAACAATTTGAAAGTCAACAGTACCCTTATTGCCACCAAATGCAGGGAATGTTACAGTACTCATAACACACACAGCTGCCAGAGTGATGACCAGGATGCAGAACACTGTGGTGTACACCAGGATGAGGATGCAACAATTGACTGCTTTAATTTAAAGCAGAAATACCATCCTCTTATCAACACCATATGTAATGCCCACCCAGATAAAACCAACACCTGTGTGAAACATTTAACAGCTGTTCTCCAGCATTGTAAAATGGTGCAAAAGCAAGATAAAACATATTCAAGACATCATCCACAATGTTGCAATTTTAACATACTGGAAACAAAAGCAGAAAATGTGACTAGTTTGAGGCCAACATCACTTATAAAACCTGTCAATGAAACCAAGCAGCTGGCATTAATAATTAAAAGAGAGATACAAATAATAAGGCTGAAAGTTCAAATAGTTACTAAGTCCAATAAGGGAAGGCGATGGCCTAGTCTATTGTCGCAGGACTATTAATCTGGACAACTAGGTAATGTCCTGGGGATCTGGATTCAAATCCCACCATGACAGAAAGTGAAGGTGAATTCAATAAAAATCTTGAATTAAAAATCTAACGACAACTTTAAAATCAATGTTGATGATCCGAAAAAAACCCCCATCTAATTCATTAATGTCCTTTTCGGAAGGAAACTGCTATCTAGTCTTATCTAGTCTGGCCTACATGTGAATCAGACCCACAGCAATGTGGGTGACTTTCAACTGTCCTTCAGGCAATTAAAGATAGGCAATGAATGCTGGCCTAGCCAGCGACACCCGCATCTTGTGAATGAATTTTTAAAAAGTAAGTTGTTAGGCAGTGTACCAAAGACTACTGATTACAACTTTGTCAGAATATCCATACATCCTTTGAAACAAGCAATCTTAGGAGCATGTATGAAAGGGTCAAAAAGGAACAAGCACGTCAGCAAAAAGCAAAAATGGCTCCAGTAAAAACAAAAGCAAGTGAGGACATCACCAATTGTACTAAGCAGTTAGAGAAATGAATGGCATATTTTCTTGAGTTCTACTTCAGTGGGAATACAAGGAAGCTCTGGACACTACAGAAATCCTGCATGATAAAACTGGATACTGAACACAGAGTGTAGGAACTTGGCAAGCTTTGCTATGAGGGAGATGCTGATGTTATACTGCCTGACCTTTTGGAGGCACAGGAAACCAGTATTCCTGCAGCATTTGCAAATACCTCTCGGTCTCTATTGGTGGCAGGGAGCAGTGCTTCAGGATGTGTGTGACGCAAATATTGTGAGCCTGTACAAACAGCAAGTATACCTGCAGCTACTGCACCAACTATTAAGGTCATTGTCCTGCTGAACAGCTTTGAAAAAGCAATGGCTGCAAATTTTGGTTGAATACATTCCAAATTCCTGTGTGGTTTTATAAATGGATGATCTAAAATGACGATCTCCATAGTCCAGCAGCTGCCTGAGAAACACTGTGGATGAAGGAGACCACTATATATTACCTTATTGAGGCATTTGACCATGTCAGCAGAGGTAGCCTCCTTAGCATAGAAATTATTGGAGAAGCTCAACAGGTCTGGCAGCATCTATGGAGAGAGTAAGAGTGTTAACAGGACAAGAATCATTCTGGACTTGAAATATGAATTGTTTCTCTTTCCACAGATGCTGTCAGACATACTGAGTCTCAGATTTCCAGTATTTCACTGTAGTTTGTCTTCAGTCTATTTAAGTTGGACAAAAATGGTTGCCAGCCAAAGTGGCTCAACGTGATCTACTCTTTTCATGAAAAGTTGATGCACAGGTTCTACTTTAAGATCTGCAGTGGAGTCAAACAGGCTTGTATTCTGGTGGCAATTAGCACCACCTCTCTGATATATGCTTCTCTTCGTTACTATCATATTCCTTTGGGTTATCTACATGGTGTCCACTTAAAACTAGAACTTACCAAAAGATGTTCAGCCTTGTCTGCCTATAGGTCCAAGACAATGGTGTGCCAAGTCCTCACTTTGGTCCCATTGATGATGATGTAATAACATTTAATACTGAGGAAACCTGCAGTGGCAAAAGGACTGTCGTGTCTGTAACGAGTTTGTTTTGACCATTTGCATCAGAAAGTTAAATGCCATGCTCCAGGACGTTGCCATACTGCCATCTGTTAGCAATCACAATGTGACACTGGTGGTTGTTAATAGCTTCACATAAGTGGACTCCACAAACACCAGCAATGTGTTACCGGATGTTAAAATCAACACGTGCCTCCCAAAAGTTTCAGTCTTTATTTCCAAACTGAGTAAGAGATTACGGAACAACAGCAAACTGACTGAAAATAAGAAGCTGTGAGTCTTTCAAGCCTACGTCCTCAGCATATTCCTCTTCAGTACTGAGAGACATGGACGATTGATACTTGGTAATTTCCACCTTTCCCGTCCCGGACCCAATCTTTTGGCATCCTTGGCAGGAAAAGATTCTAACTCAGGTTTTGGGATGTGCTAATTCCATCAGCATTCACTCACTGTGAAATCAATGACTTTTGCACGAGGTCAGCTATGTAATTAGATGGCAGCTATATAAAAACAAAACCTTACATGCAGTGAATTGGCCACTGGTCATAATCTCTTGAATGTCCAAATCTCCACTGCAAGGACACTTGCAAATTAGATATAAAGATAACAAATATTGACACTGACAACTGTGAGATAGTTACTGACAGCTGTAACCATTGAAGGCTGACTGTTTGGAAGTGCGTTGGAAGAGACAAGCAGAAACACAAAGTTCAGATCACCAAACGAAGGATCCAGAGAAGATACAAGGCAGTGAATCTTGAGACTTCTCAGCCAATTGTCTTCCTCTGCAGCAAATGCAGTAGAGACTGCCACACCAGGTGATGCTAAACGTAAAGCTGGTCACTACGGTACAAATTATCATATTCTAGAACATAGAACAGTACAGGCCCTTTGGCCCACAATGTTGTGTCAACCTGTTATCCTATTAAGATCAAACTACCCTGCATACCCTACATTTTACTATCCTCCATGTGCCTATCCAAGAGTCGCTTAAAAGTCTCTAATGTATCTGACTCCATTACCACTGCCAGCAGCGCATTCCACACGTCCACCACTCTGTATAAAGAACCTACCTCTGACATCTCCCCTATACCTTCCTCCAATCACCTTAAAATTATGCCCCCTCATAATAGTCATTTCCGCCCTGGGAAAAAGTCTCTGACTACCCCCTTTATCTATTCCTCTCATCATCTTGTATACCTCTATCAAGTCACCTCTCATCTTTCTTCACTCCAATGAAGGAAGCCCACATCTCTCCCTCAACCTTTCCTCATAAGATCTGCCCTCCAGTCCAGGCAGCATCCTGGTATAACTCCTCTGCACCCTCTCTAAAGCTTCCACATCCTTCCTTACAAAAGTTTGCCTCGTGAGTCAGCGGCCTTCTTGATTGGAATGGCGGGAGTGGCGAGAGCATGAGCCAGGAAGTGAACTATTATACTTGGGCATTAGCTAAACCCATAACACTACATGTGTAGTGTCTGCCACCCATCCTCCTCCTCTAACCAAAAAAAACTGGGAAAGGGAAGCCTTTTCTTCTTTATTCTTTTGGCAATCTAGACTAGAAAGAATGGAAGCTAGGGCAGTTGCATGCTCCTCTTGTAGGATGTGGGAGGTAAGGGTCACTACTAGTATCTCTTCTGACTTCACCTGCGAGGAGCACACCCAACTCCAGCTCCTCACAGACCGCATTAGGGAACTGGAGCTGGATGAACTCTGGATCATTCAGGAGGCTGAGGTGGTGATAGATAGGAGTTATAGGGACGTTGTCACACCCAAGTTACAGGGCAAAGGTAGCTGGGTGACTGTCAGGAGGTGGGGGGGGAAGGGAATAGGCAGACAGTGCAGGGATTCCTTGTGGCCCTTCCCCTCAATAATAAGTATACTGCTTTGGATACTGGTGGGTGGGGGGATGACTTAGCAGGGGATAACCATAGGTCTCTGGCACTGAGCCTGGCTCTGTGTCTCAGAAGGGAAGGGGGGGAGAATAGGAGAGTGATAGTGATAGGAGATTCATTGGTTAGGGGAACAGACAGGAGATTCTGTGCTACTGAGCAAGACTCCTAGATGGTATGTTGCCTCCCGGGTGCCAGGGTCAGGGAGGTCTCGGATCAAGTGTACACGATTCTTAAGGGGGAGGGACAGCAGCCAGAAGTCATGGTACACATCGGTACCAATGACATCGCTAGGAAACAGGATGAGGACCTGAGAAGTGAATATAGGGAGTTAGAACGGAAGCTAAAAGCCAAGATGAGCAGAGTTGTAATCTCAGGATTACTCACGGTGCCATGGGCTAGTGAGGCCAGGAACAGGAAGCAAGTGCAGCTGAACACGTGGCTACAGAGCTGGTGTAGGAGGGAGGGCTTCAGGTATGTGGGTCATTGGGATATCTTCCGGGGAAGGTGGGACATGTACAGGAAGGATGGGTTGTACCTGAACTGGAAGGGCACCAATAATCTGGGCGGGAGGTTTGCTAGAGCTCTTCGGGAGGGTTTAAACTAGTTTGTCAGGGGGATGGGAACCAGAGCTACAGATCAGAGTATGGGGTAGCTGGTGTACAGGTAGATACAGCAGGCAGAGAATCGGTGAGGAAGGATAAGCAGTTGATAGGGCAAAGTTGCAGTCAGTGCGATGGGTTGAGGTGTGTCTATTTTAATGCAAGAAGTGTCAGGAATAAGGGTGATGAACTTAGAGCATGGATCAGTACTTGGAACTACGATGTTGTGGCCATTATGGATACTTGGATAACACAGGGGCTGGAATGGTTGTTCAATGTTCCAAGGTATAGATGTTTCAAAAGAAATAGGAAGGAAGGTAAAAGAGGTGGGGGAGTGGCACTGCTAATCAGGGATGGTATCATAGCTGCAGAAAGGGAGATCGTGGAGGAGGGTTTGTCCACTGAGTCAGTATAGGTGGAAGTCAGAAACAGGAAAGGAGCAGTCACTTTATTGGGAGTTTTCTATAGACCACCCACTAGCAACAGAGACACTGGAGGAACAGATTGTGGAAAGGTGCAGAAGTAATAGGGTTGTTGTCATAGGTGACTTCAACTTCCCTAATATAGACTGGAACCTCCGAAGTGCAAATAGTTTGGATGGAGCAGATATTGGCAGGTGTATCCAGGAAGGATTTCTGACTCAATATGTAGATTAGGGCGGCACGGTGGCACAGTTGGTTAGCACTGCTGCCTCACAGCACCAGGGACCCGGGTTCGATCCCAGCCTCGGGCGACTGTCTGTGTGGAGTTTGCACATTCTCCCCGTGTCTGTGTGGGTTTCCTCCGGGTGCTCCGGTTTCCCCCACAGTCCAAAGATGTGCAGGTTAGGTTGATTGGCCATGCTAAATTGCCCATAGTGTTCAGGGAGGTGTAGATTAGGTGGGTTGTAGGGGGACGTGTCTGGGTGGGATGTTCTGAGATTCGGTGTGGACTTGTTGGGCCGAAGGGCCTGTTTCCACACTGTAGGGATTGTATTCTATTCTAGATAGGCCGACTAGAAGGGAGGCCATATTGGATTTGCTGCTTGGCAACAAACCAGGCCAGGTGTCAGACCTCAGTGGGAGAGCATTTCGGTGATAGTGATCACAACTCCCTGATCTTTACTATAGTCATGGACAGGGACAAGAGCAGACGATATGGGAAAGTGCTTAATTGGGGGAAGGGGAAATTACAATGCTATTAGGCAAGAACTGTGGAGCATAAATTGGGACCAGATGTTCTCAGGGAAATGCTCGACAGAAATGTGGAGGTTGTTTAGGGAGCAGTTGCTACAAGTACTGGATAGGTTTGTCCCACTAGGCTAAGGAAGGGATGGTAAGTAAAGGAACCTTCGATGACAAGACATGTGAAACATCTAGTCAAGAAGAAGAAGGAAATGAAAAGACAGACGACCATGAGGCAGGTACCATTACACCAAACAAGATCTTGTTTGTTACTATCCACATGTTCACATTTCTAGTTGCAGTTATTCAACACTTAGGAGGACCAAGAATCTTGGACATTTCCTCTCCCTGAAACCAACTCTCTTAACCTTTTGGCCCACTCAGCCCAGCTTGGTGTCAGACTCAGCTATTCATCAGAGAAATTCAGAGACTCTGGGGAGGTAGTTTGTAAATAATATTAACCATAGGTTAAATTCTACCTGGAAAACAGAGTTTTTGTTAACAGAAAGACAGTTTGTGTTCTTCAAAATGCTTCACATAGATGGTCTTAACCACATGAATTTGAAAGATGACAGTTAAATACCTTTGCACTGGTGGGAAAGGATGCTGCCATGTCACACCATATTTGTGCATTGTTGGTCTGGCCAAGTTCTCTGTAACACTTAAAGATAAAATAAAATAATTCATAGAAATAGACCATAAAACAGTTGAACAGGATTTTCAGTTTAAAAGTAGAACTGTTCACAATATTTCTAAGACACAAGGGGAAAAAAAAAAGCCTGGTATCTACCTTTGTTATATAGACACAATTAGTTTTGGAATACCTTGGATGTAGTTCTTCCACCTGGAAAACATGAAACAAATAGCGACATTGAGGTTAGACTTAAAAATTCAACAAGTGAAACAAAAAACTACACAAGATGGCAGCAGCGGAGTAGGCAGCATCCGGGCTCCTGTGCCTGGGCTTGTTCTCTTCATCTCTTTTTCCTTTTCCTCCTCCTTCTTTTCTCAGTTTTCAGTTTTTGCTTAAAGTTACCTGATTAGTAGGAAGGTAGTTTCGATGGGTTCCAAAGCGGCAGCAGTATCTTCAGAGGCAGTGTGGTTTCAGAGCCGGCCAGTCTGTGAAGCCTGGAGCAGGACCCTCGCATCTGCATGGAGTGGTCTCCTGGCAGCCGCATGCCCTGGGCTGGTGTAGCCTGGAGCAGGACTCTGGTGGCCGCATGCCCTGGGCTAGTGTAGCCCGGAGCGCGACTGTAGTAGCGGAGAAGGAAACGTTGGACTCTAAGATTTTTAAAAATTTTATTTTAAGTTAACGTGAATGGTGCCATGGTGATGGTACACACTTTTCCCTGTATTTTATATTGAATATAGATGACAATAAATGATTCAAATTGGTAAACAAGCATTCAAAGTTTCAATGCAGAATTGAGCAGCTACGGTACAAGGCACACCATAAGACTCAACTTATAGGGAAAGAGAAACAGAATGTTTAGGGTGTGAGAATGTTACAGGTAGCTGTGGGAGTCAATGGGTTTCTATTGGGTATCCACGGCTAGCCTATTTGCAACCAAGAATGCTGAGATGTTGAGGAAGGGAAGGAAGTGGTCAGAGATGGACCAGGTGAAGATGACAGCAGGGTGAAAATTGGAAACGAACAATCTGAATTTTGGTTGAGTTGCAATATAAAAACCCTATCTTCATTCCTTTACCAACAGTGGCTGTGCTCAAGCTCTGGAATTTCCTCCCTAAAATTCTCCACCGCTTGCTCCGTCTTCCTTCCTTCAGGATGCCACTCCATATCTATCGCCTAGACTAATTAGGATTATTTCTGAAAAGAGACAGATAACTCAAGCTATCTTGAGCAACAGGTGAATCTAGCTTCATGTTGCTACTGCACAGTAATAGCTTAAATAGGGTTCATCACTAAAAAGGATGCTGATATCAAGCCCATAAGATGTTCTACCTACCACACAAATGAGTAACGTGGTATAAGAATTTCAGTGCTGGTATGATGCTATATATGTATACTGTACTTCCCATAGACCAATGGATCATATCAAATAACAAATCCCTTCTACAATTTGCAACAAGCAAGGTATTAACTGTTACTAACCAGCCTGTGCATGCAAAACTGAAAACAATGTTCAACATCAGATGTGATTCTGTGATAGCATTATTTAGCAAATGTTGTCTAAGGCGTGAGAAGAACTAAAATAAAACAAAACAAAGAACCATGCATGCTGAACACTTGAAACAAGAACCGAAATTGCTAGAGCAAAGATGGAGGTCTGGTATCCATGGAGTAAAAGCAGAGTTAGCATTTCGAGTCCAGTGACCCTTCTTCAGAACTTCTAGTAACTAGGCAAAGGTGATTTATATGATGCTGGCAGGGTGTGCAGGAAGGAGCGGCTGGAGGACAGACGGACAGATAGCGAGAGCGAGAGGCAACGAGAGACAGCGAGAGCGAACAAGAGCGAGACAGCGAGAGAGAGCAAGAGACCAACATAGCGAGTGAGATAGCGAGAGAGAGACAGATAGCGATCGCGAGAGAGACAGCGAAAGTGAAAGCGAGAGCAGAAACAAAAGCGAGAGCGCGAGAGAGAGACAGCGAAAGCGCGAGCGAGAGCAACAGCGAGGGAGCGAGAGAAAGTTAGGCAGACAAAGGGACGGCTGGTGGGTTGGTTGATAGTACACCAGGGAAGGAGAAAAGCTGATAGTGGGGACCACAAATGGCGAGAGTGGGTCTGCTGTGCCGAAAGCAGTCCATTCCATGACAGAGTCAGGGGCGTGGGGGCTGGGTAAAAGTCATGGAAGGTGGTACTCAGGGTCTAAAATTATTGACCTCAATATTATGTCCTGAAGGCTACAGGGTCCCCAAGCAGAAAATGAAATACCCTTCTTCCATCTTGCACTGAGCCTCGCTGCAGTAGGCCCGAGACAGAAATGTTGGCCAGGAAGCATGGGAGTGTTGAAGTAGCAGGCAACTGGAAGCTCAGTCATTTTTACATACAGAATGTAGTTGTTCCACGTAATAGTCACCCTGTCTACATTTTATCTTCCCAACAGACCACATTGTAAGCATTGAGATTGTGTGAAGTGTAGATATATCGCTGCTTCACCCAGAAGGTATGTCTGGAACTTCGGATGGTGAGAAGGGAAGAGGTGAATGAGCAAGTGTTGCACTTTCTGTAGGTGCCGCATGAGTGTGAGATGGTGTTGGGAGTGGAGGAGGAGTGGGCCAGGGTGCCTCAGAGAGACCAGTCACTACAAAATGCTGACAAGGGAGGGGAGTGAATGTGTTTCTGACGGTGATATCCCATTGGAGGTGGTGGAAATGACAGCATATGATCTTTTGGATGCAGAAACTGGTGGGGTTGAATGTGAGGATCAGAGAGACCCTATCAGTGTTGCGGGAGGGAGAGAAGGGGTGAGGCATAAGTGCAGAAAATTTGTTGGGCACACTTAAAGGGCCCTGTCAACCACAGTGGCAGGGAATCCTCGGTTGAGGATAAAGGTGGACATTTCTCAGGCTCCCCGAGAAGGTGGCATCATCAGAACAGATGTGACAGACACAGAAACTGGGAGAATGGAACGGAGTCCTTACAAGAAGCAGGGTGTGAGGATGTATAGTTCAGGTAACTGTGCGAGTCAGTGGATTTCTAGTGGATATCCATGGCTAGCCTATCTACAGCCATGGATGTTAAGACATGAGATGTTGAGGAAAGGAAGGAAGGGGTCAGAAATGGACCAGGTGAAGGTGACAGCAGGGTGAAAATTGGAAATGAAATTGGTTAATTTTCCTAATTCCAAATGAGAGAGAGAAGCAGCATCGATGAGGTCATTGATGCATCAGGGAAAACGCTGTTAGGAGGGACCCAAGTACGATTAGAACAAAGAATGTTCCACATCCCAACAAAGACAAAGGCATAGCTTGGGCCCATAGGGGTACCGTGGCCACATCTTTGATCTGAAGAAAGGGAGAGAAATTAAAAGGAGAAGTTGTTGAAAGTGAAGTTGAGCTCAGCCAGGCGGAGGAGGCTGATTTTAGTGGATGGAGAAAGTCAGCTTGAGAATCAATAAGCTGAAGAGGAAGACAATTCTGAAACACCATTCATTTAGGCTTTGACAAAGAAATTAAAAATTATTTAAATTTATCTATGAGGTAATGGAAATCTTCACGGAGAATAACCCAAACAGAGACTGCAGTGTCAGAGCGAACAGAGGATTGATAATGCTATTGATTGTTATGACAGATGTACCACGAAAATCAAAAAAGAACTTTCCACCAATCTTTGGACAAATTTTTCAAGTTTGCTAGCATACCTGATCCTGTTGCTTACTGCCTACAATTCAAAGTTCAGCAATGGCTTCAAAAGATGCTCAGAAACCAATGACCATAAAGGCAGTGCAGTAGTACGGTCTCAGTAGACAAATTCATCCCTCAAGCCTGCTCCGCCATTTCACACGATCGTGGCTGATCTCATCTCAGCCTCAACTCCACTTTTCTGCCTGGCCTGCAAAGCCTTTAAAGCCATTACTAATTAAAAATCCATCTATCTATCGTCTCTCTCTTAAATTCATTCAGTGTCCTGGTGTCAGACACGCTCTGGGAGAGTGAATTCCACAGATTCCACTTTGGGAGAAGTAACTTCTCCTCAGCTCTAAGTCTGCCACTACTTAGCCCAAAACTATGACCTTTCATTCAAGACTACCCCACAAGGAGTATCATTCACCTCATATCTACTTTGTCAACCCCTTAGCATCTTATATACCTCAATTAGGTCTCCTCTCATCCTTCTAAATTTTAGCAAGTATAGGCCTAAACTACTCAATCTCTCCTCATATGATAAGCCTATCATCTCCAAAGTTAATGTCGTGGACCTTTTCTAAATTGCAACCAATGTAATTAGATCATTCCTCAAGTAGCGGGCCCCAAAACTGTTTGCAGTAATCCAGATGAGGTTTCACTCGTACTTTGTACAATTGCAACAACACCTCTCTATTTTTATACTCCATTTCTTTAACAATAGATGCCAAAATTCCATTTGCCTACCTTATTACTTTCTGTACCTGCATACCAGCTTTCTGTAACTTACGCACAAGGACACTCAGATCCGTCTGCACTGAAGCATTTTGAAGTTTCTCAGCAATTAGATAATAAGTTGCCTTTTTATTTGTCCAAAATAGATTATCCTCATTAAACTCCATTTGCCAAATTTTGGCCGATTCACCTGACCTATCCATATCCATATGGAAATTTCTTATTTCTTCATTACAGTTTACTTTCTCAGCTATTTTAGTTTTATCTGCAAATCTAGCTTTGGTAGACTCTATCCATGCATCCAAGTCATTGATGTAGATTGTAAATAGTTGGGGCGCGAGGACCAAATCTTGTGGCACCCCACTAGTTACAGCTTGCCAAACAGAAAAATACCCTTTTTCTAGAACCCTCAGTTTTCTGTCGGTTAGCTAATCCTCTATCTAACCTAAAATATCACCCCAAATCTGTGTGATCTAACCTAGTGTATTAATCTTTTCTGTGGCACCTTTGTAAATAATTTCTGGAAGTCCAGATATACTATATTTAGAAGACCCCCATTATGCGCTTGCTACATCTTCAAGAAACTTCAGCAAATGAGTCAAACATGACTTATCTTTCATAAAAACATGCTGACCCTGATGGATTGTGATTTGACTTTGCAGATCTCAATACTACTTCCTTAACAATGGATTCCAGTGATTTCCCAATGACAGATATTAAACTAACTGGTTTATAGTTTCTTACTTTCTGTCTCCCTTCCTTTTTGAGTAATTAGCATTTTTCCAATTCACTGCAATCTTTACAGAATCCAGGGCATTTTGAAACGGTTGTCGCTTAGGTCCCTTTTAAATCTTTCCCCTCTCACCTTAAACTTATGCCCTCTAGTTTTGGGCTCCCCTACCCTGGGAAAAAGACCTTAGCTTTTCACCCTCTCTATGCCCCTCAATTTTATAAACCACTACAAGTTCACAATTGCCACAGGAACCAACACTGGTTTTAATATGGATTCCAATGGGAAACTATAGGAATGGTTCACCATGCTTCACTTAGACTCTTTTCAATTAAAATCAAGGATTTTCAAGAATGGATCCACAACTTTCAGCGAGGACACCTTGCACATGATGACTGTTGACTTAAGGAACTCAGTTCAAGTAACACATTCTTAGGAGTGGCCATGACAAAGAAGAGCATGAAGCTGGTATAGAGTTTGCAGTAATGAAGCATCTCATCATTAAGTTGACTTGTTTGTTAATGAATGATTGATAGTGCTTAAAATCCTCTTACACAGCCACTAGCAAGCAATTCATAATAGCACATACATCCCAACCATCACCAATCCTGATGAAGTCAAGGATAAATTCTTTAACGACTTTGACTTCTTGCTGTCCAACAAGCTAATCTTTCTTTGTGATTTCAATGGAAAAGTTGGTATTGTTCATCAGGCCTGGAAAACATAAGGTCTTAAGCACCAAAACAGCACTCATTTCCTTAATTGCAGCAACATGTCCTGGATGAACTCCTGTTCTATGAATTGGCATCTAATTAACTAAGTCATCATCAGGAAGAGAGACAGACAGAATAGAATGTATATCTAAAGAAAGCCCTATGTGGCACTGATTATTGGACTGATTGAAATGATAAGATCATAAGTTAAAGCTAAACATCAAGATCTACTTCCTTAGATACTCACAGATATGAAGGTCCAGAAGGCTTAAGGTTCAAACAGGCAAACATGAATAAATCTCCCTCAGGGAAACTTGAGATTTGTCTGTGCAATTGAAAATGGAGGCTTTGCATTTAGGATGACTGAGCAACCTTCAGGGATATAGTGTACTCCACTGCTCTAAAGGCCCTTGGCCCAAAAGGCATTCCTTAGAGAATGTGGGTAGGGAAACAGTAATGGGGAAACAGAAATTGGCACAGAAGATGAATAAACACTTCGCATTAGTCTTCACAGTAGAAGATAACAATAGCCCCCAAAATGACCAAACATTCAGGGCACAAAAAGGAGGACAGGAAATAAATATGCTAACTATCACTTGAGAAAAAGTGCTAGGAAAATCAGCAGCTAAAGACTGATTACTTCTCTGGACCTGATGAGATACATCCTAGGGTATTAAAGAAGTATTTACAGACAATAGTGGATGCACTGCTAGTAATCCTCCAGGACTATTTACATTCCTAAACAGCTTCTGGTGAGAGGGAGTGTGAGATCCCAGAGTGATGTCACAGACAAGCCAGTAAGTGAATGGCCATTTGAGTGGTGAGTATAACTCTAATTTCGTTACTCTAATCAAACAACCTGTTGAAATGACTATACTTACTAGTTAACTGTTAGTGTGTGTGTGTGTGTGTGAGAATTAGACTTAGTTTTTTTTTAAAGTGGGTAATTTTTGGGTTAATTAAAGGGATGGCAGGCCAGCTCCATCAAGCTGTATACTCCAGCTGTAATACGTGGGAATTCTTGATTGTTGATTGTATTGATGAGCAACGTGTGCAGGAGGTGCAGTCAGTATCTCCAACTTGAGCTCCAGGTTATGAAGCTTGAGCAAGGTCTGGAGGCACTGAGGAGCATCCAGGGGAATGACAATTACGTGGATAGCATGGACAAGGCGATGGCCATCACACACAAGCATAACACGAGGCAGGTAGTGCAGGAGTCCCCTAAGGCCATTCCAATAACCAAGCGGTACTTTGTGCTGAGTTTTGGTGATGGTGATAATGCCTCAGAGAATTGCAGCCAAAGCAAAACCCGCAGCACCGTGGGATGCTCAACTGCACAGAGCGGGGACAAAAAGGCTTTTAGCATTGTAGCGATAGGGGACTCGATCATTAGGGGAACAGACAGAAGCTTCTGCAGCCACTCCAATAGCATCAGGATGGTGTGGTGCCTCTCTAGTTCAAAGGGTCCTGCAGGTTGCTGAGCGGGAGCAGAGCATTTTATGGGGGTGCAGTGGAAAAGAACCAGCCAGTGGTCATGGTATACACTGGAACCAATGGCACAGGTAAGAAGAGCGATGAGGTCTTGAAGGCTGAATTTAGGAAGTTAGGAGCCAGATTGAAAACCAAAACCTCAAAAGGTAGTAATCGCCGTGCTAATGAGGCAAGGAATTAGCAGATTAGGCAGTTTAATATGTGGCTGAGGAGTGGTGTAGGAGGGAGGGCTTGACATTTCTGAATAATTGGGACCATTTCTGGGGAAGTTGGGGCCTGTTCAAGAGAGATGGTCTTCACTCAAACAGTGACGGGAACAATATTCTTGCGGGTGGCTTTGGGTAGACTTGAGATTTGCCTGTGTGCCCTGAAAATGGAGGCTTTGCTGTTGGGCAGACTTTAAACTAGTTTAGCAGGGGGATGTGAACCTAACTGGAGGCTTTGAGTTAGCTAGAGTGGGTGAGGACTTAAGGAAAGAGAATCAAGATAGCAAATAAAAAGCAAGAAGGAGCTGAACAGTGTGGCACTAAGATAAGCAGAAGCCAGGTAGTGGCAGAAAAAGAGACAATGTTTAAAAACAACATCTTCACCAGATGAATATCTAAGATTCAAAAAGAAGGTATAAAAACTAGCATAACGGCACTTTACTCGTAGCATTCGAATAAAGGTAAATGAGCTGACAGCACAAATCATTTAGAATGGGTATGATTTAGTGGCCATTGCAGAGACATAGTTGCAGGATGGTCACGACTGGGAGTTAAATATCCAGAGGCATCAGACTATGCAAAAGGACAGACAGGAAGGAAAGGGAGGTGGTGTAGCTCTGATACGGGTTATCGGCAATGTATTAGCACAGATAGACGATTGTCAACTAAGCAAAAAGTGGGAATAAATGGGTGTTTTTTCTGTTTGGAGATCAGTGGCTAGTGGTGTGCCTCAGGGATCAGTGTTGGGACTGCAACTGTTCACAATTTATATAGGTGATTTGGAGTTGGGGCTAAAGTGTAGCGTGTCAAAGATCGCAGATGACACTAAGGTGAGTGGTACAGCAAAGTGTGCAGAGGACACGAAAAATCTGCAGATGGGTTATGGATAGGTGAAGTGAGTGGGCAAACGTTTGGCAGATGGAGTACAACGTTGGTAAATATGAGGTCATCCATTTTGGTTGGAATAACAGAAAAATGGGCTATTATTTAATTGGTGAAAAATGGCAGCATACTACTGTGCAGAGGGACCTGGGTCTCCTTGTGCATAAATCACAAAAGTTGGTTTGCCAGTGCAGCAGATAATTAAGGTGGCAGATGGAATATTGTCCTTCATTGCTAGAGGGGTGGAGTTTAAAACAGGGAAATTATGCTGCAGCTGTACATGGTTCTGGTGAGACCACACCTGGAATACCATGTACAGCTTTGGTTTCCTTACTTGAGAAAGGTTGTATTGGCACTGGAGGAGGTTCACTAGGTTGATTGTGGAGTTCGGAAGGTTGGCTTATAAGGAGAGATTAAGTAGACGGGGCAACACTCATTGGCATTTAGAAGAATGGGAGTGGGGATCTGATAGAAACATATAAAATTATGAAAGGAATAGATAAGATAGAAGCAAGGAAGTTCTTTCCATTGGCTGGTGAAACTAGAACTAGGGGGCATAGCCTCAAAATGAGGGGGAGCAGATTTAGGACTGAGTTGAGAAGGAACTTCTCCCAAAGTGTTGCGAATCTGCCCAGTGAAGCAGCTTAGGCGACTTTGTTGAATGTGTTTAGGGCAAAGTTAGATTTTTGAACACTAAAGGAATTAAGGGCTATGGTAAAACGGGTGGGTAAGTGGAACTCAGTCCACGAAAAGAATGGCCATAATCTTGTTGAAAGGCAGGGGAGGTTCAAGGGGCCAGAGGGCCTTCTCCTGCTAATATTTCTTATGTTCCTATTCTGGAAAAGTCCCAAGGATTGGAAAGCTGCCAATGTAACACTTTTAAATAAAGAGGGAAGGCAAAAAGTTAAATATAGGGCAGCGAGCTTAATATTAATGATGTAGTAGCAGAGAATTTAAAAATACATAATATGATCACGTCAGCATGGCTTTATGAAGGAGAAATCATGCCTGACAAATTTACTAGAATTCTTTGAGGTAACAAACATAACAGATATAGGGGAAACAATGGATGCAGTACATTTCAATCTTCAGAATTTTGATAAGGTACCATACATCAGGCTGCTGAATAAGATAACAGTCCATGGTATTGAAAGTTGTATGTTAACGTACACAGAGATTGGCTAACCATAGAAGACAAAGAACTAGTATAACGGGGCAATTTCAGGATGGCAACCTGTAACCAGTAGTGGGGCCACGATTATTTATTATATTGATGACTTGGATGAGGAAAAAGTGAGTGAACCATAGCCATATTTGCAGACAACACAAAGCCGAGTAGAGAGTTTACTGTAACGAGGATACAGTGATGCTTCAGTGTGATTTTGACAAGTTGAATGAGTTGTCTGAAGTATAGCAAATGGCATATTTTGTGAATAAAATGTGAAGTTATCCATTTTGGTAACAAAAACAGGAAGCAGAATATTATCTGAATGGCAACAGATTGAGACAGCAAGAGGGCCTTGGTGAGACAACAGCTAGAGTATTGTGTGCAGTGTTGATCTCCTTATTGAAGAAAGAATGCTGTAGCTATGGAGCAGGTACAACGAAGGTTTACCAAACTGATTCTTGGATTGGCAGGGCTGACTTACAATGAAAGACAGGATCGGTTAAGAATGTATTCACTGGAGTTTAGAAGAATGACGAGGAGAATTTTATAGGTTTATATAAGATGCTAACAGGTTTAGACAGGGTAAACGCAGGAAGGATGTTCTTGATGACTGGGGAGCCCTGAACCAGGGTTCACTGTTTAAGGATATAGAGTAGGCCATTTATCCAGAGAGTAATGAGCCTGTGTAATTCTCTGCAACAGAAAGCAGTTGAGTCAAAACATTGAATGTTTTCAAAGAGTTTGACATAGTTCTTAGGGCTAAAGGGTTTAAAAGGGATAGGCAGAAAGTAGGCAAGTTGGATTGAATGGTGGGGGCATTCGACAGAATGACTGAGCTACTTTTGCTCCTATTTTCTATGTTTCTTTTTAAAGGTTCATTCACAGGAAGTGGGCATTGCTGGCAAAGCCAGCATTCATTGCCCATCCCTGGTGGCCCAGTGAGCTGTTGAGAGTCAACCACATTGCTGTGGGTCTGAAGTCACACGTAGGCCAGGTACGGACGGCAGGTTCCTTCCCTAAAAAAAAAATTAGTGAACCAGATGGATTTTTCCTGACAATCAACACAGTCATCATCAGACTTTTAATTTCATATTTTTATGCCATGGTGGGATTCAAACCCAGGTCCCAGGATATTACCTGGGTCTCCAGATTAATAGTCTAGCAATGATACCACTAGGACATCACTCATCTTTCTATGACAAAGTCTACAGAGGCATACAGACATTTTAAGCAAGAGCATAAAAATGTGGCAGGTGGAATATAAATATGAAATCATGCGCTTTGGCAAGAGGGTTGGAGGAACTGAATGGAGAAAGACTGCAGCAAGCTATGGAAGAGGAGGATTTGGAAGTCCTTATCCATGAACCACAAAAAGCTAGCCTCCAAGTTCCATGAAGAAGTGCAAAACTAGGAAGGCTTAGCCAAAACTAGATACATGACAGTAAGAAATAAATGTGATTTTATTTACCTAGAATTTCCGCTTTACTTTCAAATGTTTTAAAGTTAAAATCAGCACTTGATTCAATAACTAGCATCCAGCAAGATGTTTAAAACTGAATTACTGGCAAAAGTTTATTACCTTGAGGAAACATTGCAAAGCATCCTGTATGGTCGAATTTGGTGGTTCGTCAAACAATGTTGCAGCCACCTTTCTTTCAAGCCATGACAGCTTTGAGGCCTGCAAACCAAATAACTCAAAACATTATTTGCATATATAATACCGGAACCAAAATAATCAATTTAGTGTGATAACATACAATGATTATAGACTCTGATAAACTATAAGATTATTTCAAAGCATGCAGGTATTTTTCATTTTAAAAACAATTAACTAAAAGTTAAACATGATTGCCAAAAGTTAATGAGTAATCACAGTCTTGTTGAGGGCTGCATATCACAATGATCCAGCAAAGCAGGACTAAGAACGTAATAAAGAGAAAGAAAATAACCAACTAGGGTAAACTTACTGAAGAATATAAAAACTGACAGCAAGTGCTTCTTTAAATATATAAAGTGAGAAAGGCCATAAAGTGAACATAGGCCCCTCAGAAAATGATTCTACGAGATAGTTATGGAGAATGAAGAAACGGCAAAGGAGTCAAACACGTGGAAGATATTTTGAATATCCCATTTACACCAGAGAATACGGAGGAGAAATTAAATACCATCACTAGAGAAGTAGTACAAGATAAACTAATTGGACTAAAGGAAAATAGGTTCCCTGGCCCTGATCCTAAGATCCGGAAAGAAGTAGCTATAAGTGGATGCAGTGGTTGTAATTTTCCATAAGATCCTTGAATTCTGGAGAAGTAATGGACGATTGGAAAACTACCAATGTGATCCCCCATTCAAGAAAAAAGAGAGGGAAGCAAAAAGCAGGTTACTACAGGCCAATTAGCCTAACTATTCTCAGAAAAATATTGGAACCGATTTATTAAAGAAGTAATACCAGCATGTTTGGAAGATCATAATCTAATCAGAGTCAGCATGGCTTCATGAAAGGGAAACTGGACTCAAACACTTTTTTGTTGCATTTTTTGTAAAAATACAAGTGACAATAAATGACTTCTACTATTTTAATCTTTTGAGGTTTTTGAGAAGTGTCAACCAGAGTGGAGAAAAGAAACCTAGTAGATGTGTTCTATTTGGATTTCCAGAGGAGTTTGACAAGGTACCTCATAAAAGGTTAAGTCATAAGAGTCCCTGGTGATGTAGGCAATCTATTGGCGTGGATCCCTTGGTGTTGAAGGCAGCGTATTGCCTTGGATCGAGAATTGGCTAAAGGGTAGGAAACAGCAACTGGTGATAATGGGTTCTTTTTCAACTTGTAACTAGTGGGGTTGGACAGGAATCAATGCTGAGCTGTAACTGTTTATAACAAATATTAATGACTTGGAGGAAGGAAGCAAGCAAGTGTACTGTAGCCAATTTTGAAGATGACACAAAATAGGTAACAACTCGTCTTTCCACCTAAGTGGGTAAAAAGTAAACAAATGGAACATAATGTAGGAAAACGTAAAGTTATCCGTTTTGGAAGGGAGAACAAAAGAACATACAGTCATAGAGTCCTACAGCACGGAGACAGGCCCTTGGTCCCAAACTGCTCCATACTGACCCAAATGTCCATCTACACTAACCTCATTTCCCTGCACTTGGCCCATTCCTTCTAAACCTTTCCTATCCATGTATTTGTCCAAATGCCTTTTAAATGTTGTTAATGTACCCAACTCATAATGTACCCACCCTACCTGGTCATTTCATCAAGGAACTCTAACAAATTGTAAGGCATGATCTTCCACACACAAAGGCATGCTGATTACTCCTAACCAAACCCTGTCTTTCCGAATGCAAATATATCTTATCCCTCAGAATCTTCTCAAGCAACCTACCTACCACAGATGTTAGGCTTACTGGTTTACAGTTCCCAGATTTTTCTTTGTAGCCCTTCTTGAATTTGCTACAACATTCGCTACCTCCAATCTTCCGGAACCTCACCTGTGGCTAACAATGATGCAAATATATCAGCCAAGGCCTCCATAATTTCTTCTCTAGCCTCCTGCAGGGTTCTTGGATATATGTGGTTAGGACCAGGAGATTTATCCACCTTCAAACAGTATTATTTAAAATTGAGAAAAACTGCAGAAAGCTGCAACATAAAGGGACTTAGATGTACTTGTGCACGAAGCACAGCAGCTAATCAAAAACACTAATGGAATATTGGCCCTCACTTCAAGACATTTCGACGCAAGAGTGGGTAAGTTTTACTGCAACTGTACAATGTACTGGTGAGACCACATCTGAACTACTGTGATCAATTTTGGTCTCCTTACTAAGGAAAGAAATATTTCATTGGAGGCAGTTCAGAGAAGGTTCACTAGGAAGATCCCTGAATATGAAGGGATTATCTCATGAACAAAGGTTAAGCTGGTTGGGACTCCACTAGAGTTTAGGAGAATGAGAGGTGTTCTCATTGAAACATGTAGGATTCTTAAAGGGCTGGACAGAGTGAATGCTCAGAGGATGCTTCCACTCATGGGACAGTCTAGGGCAAAACAGCCCAGTAAATTTCTGTGCATTTAAGGCAGAGATATATAGACTGGGGAAAGGCAGGAAAGTCGATGTGAGGAATGTCAGATCACCCACAATCCTATTGAATGGTGGAGCAAGCTTGAGGGGCCCAATGGCCTACTCCTGTTCTTATTTCTTATGGTCTTACAATATTTGGGCTGAAAGACTTTAATCTACAAGCATTATCTATCAGATAACTGCTTCTCACTGGCAGTTAAGAAAAAGCATATTAGAAAATGATACTACAATCATTGTTTCCAAATTATTTTTACATTTATTTCATACATTGAGTGTTTTTCTAGACAGATCAGCATTTGTTACCTATTCTTAACTGTCCTTGGAAAGGTAGTGGTGAATTGCCTTCCTGAAGTACCAAAATCCTAGTGTAAGTAGGCCCAAAATAGTCAGCAAGAGTGTTTCAGGATTTTGATGACTGACAGTGAAAGAACAGCAATTTTAGTTCCAAGTTCAGATGGAGTGTGACTTGGAGGGGAACCTGCAGGTGGTAGCACTCCCACATATCTGTTGCAGATGACACAAAACTTGGATGAGCTGTAAGCTGTGAAGAGGACAGTGTAGAACTCCATAACGGTAGATATCTTCTTCAGTGTGTATAGAACTAGGTGATAATGGGCAGACATATGGCAGATGAGTTTCAATGCTGAGAAGTATGAGGTGTGCGCTTTCATAGGAAGGTCATTGAAAGATAATATGAAATAGAGGGTACAATGGCTGAAGGGGGGAGGTGCAGGAGCAGAGGGCCCTGGGTGTATGTGTGCACAGATCACTGAAAGTACAGAGAGCAGTAAGTAATGCATACAATATCCTCAGCTTTATTAATAGAAGCACAAAATACAAAAGCAAAGAGGTGATGTTGAACTTTTGTAAGACACTTCTTAGACGTCAGATGAGTGTACAGTTTGAGGATAGACTGAAGAAGTTTGGACTGTTCTCCTTAGAGAGAAAACAGCTAAGAAGAGATCTGATAGAGGTTTTCAAAATCATGAGCAGCCTGCATGAATAGGGAGGAACTGTTCCCTCTGTCATATTGGCCTGATGTTGCACATACTACATTTAAGAAGTAAACAGGAGAATGCTACACTATATCATATGGTTTCTGGTATCAAATACCATAGGCAAGGGGTCAATATTAGTTCTGTGGCATGTCTTCCTTACAGTCACAGGTTGGTTGATACAAGTTTGATCATGTCAGAGGAGCGCTCTCAAAATTGCCTTAACATGTATTCAAAATGAAATCAAGTGTGAGATTCCGTTCTGTAAAAGGAAAGGGTTACTGCAAAGTGAAACAGGAAGTATATAAACAATTATCATGGCTCTCGTGATGCAGTGGTAGTACCCTTAGCTCTGAGCCAGGAAGTCCATGTTCAAGTCTCACCTACTCCAGTGGTGTGTAACAACATGTCCTGAATCCTAACATGTCTAATTGGACTGATTAATTGATTTAGAGGTCATCAAGCATAGCAACACGGTTTTGGAATGGAGGCTATACACAGGAACGATGTTCCTGGTGGCAGGGTGGTTGAGAACCAGGGATCACGGTCTAAGGATACAGGCTAAACCACTTTAGGACTGAGACGAGAAGAAATTCCTTCACCTGGAGATTACTCAGCCGTGCAATTTGCAACCACAGAAAGCAGTCAAAGCTGAAATGCTGTACGATTTCAAGGAGTTGGAAAAATCACTTGGGGCTAAATTTTTCAAAGAATGTGGGGGAAAGCAGGAATGGACAACTGTGTTGGATGATCATAATGAATGGTGAAGCAGGCTCAAAAGCTTCCGCTCCTATTTTCTGTTTCTTTGTAATCAAAGAAAAGCCAAACTTTTAAACATAGATATCAATTACCAAAGCTTTTTTTTCAAAATTAAGGACATAAAAATAATGGTTCTGACACAAAAAGTCACCCTCAACTTTTGTTTTTAATTTAAAACAGTGTAAAGTACAAAATCATGGTGTTTTTGTGAAAGGATGCCTGTGCCAAAAAAAAGTGTACACAAAACAATAAATAAATTACACAAAGTTTAAGACTTTATCACTGCACCAGGCAGAAAAAAGCATGTTATAAAGATGCACAGGTTTCCCCGAGATTAGGAGTTTTAAACCCAGAAGTCCACAACAACTACCACCAACGTTGGAACCTGCACAGAAGTAGCTTCTAGTAGGGATCTATAACACTATTACAAGCATGTTAATCTATGCTGCTCAGAGGGAAAATCTCATACTCTGGAAACAAAGACTTTCAATCTATTTAATGAATGGACAATCTACTATTTAATACAAAAAAAAAATCATGGAATGACAGAGATAACAAGCAGGGGGCTGGATGAACACAGCAGGTCAAGCAGCATCATAGGAGCAGGAAAACTTGACGTTTCGGGCCTAAACCCTTCATCAGAAATGGGGGAGGGAAAGAGGGTTCTGAAATAAATAGGGAGAGAGGGGGAGGCGGATAGAGGATGGATAGAGGAGAGGATAGGTGGAGAGAAGGCAGACAAGTCGAAGAGGCGGGGATGGAGCCAGTAAAGGTGAGTGTAGGTAGCGGGGTAGGGAGGAGATAGGTCAGTCCAGGGAGGACGGACAGGTCAAGGGGGCGGGATGATGTTAGTAGATAGGAGATGGGGGTGGGGCTTGAGGTGGGAGGAAAAACAGGTTAGGGAGGTGGAGATGAGCTGGGCTGGTTTTGGGATGCGGTTGGGGGAGGGGAGATTTTGAAGCTTGTGAAATCCACATTGATGCCATTAGGCTGCAGGGTTCCCAGGCTGAATATGACTTGCTGTTCCTGCAGCCTTCGGGTGGCATCACTGTGGCATTGTAGGAGGCCAAGGATGGACATGTCATCTGAGGAATGGGAAGGGGAGTTGAAATGGTTCGCGACTGGGAGGTGCAGTTGTTTGTTGCGAACTGAGCACAGGTGTTCTGCAAAGCGGTCCCCAAGCCTCCGCTTGGTTTCCCCAATGTAGAGGAAGCCACAACGGGTGCAGTATACCACACTGGCAGATGTGCAGGTGAACCTCTGCCTGATGTGGAATGTCTTTTTGGGGCCTGGGATTGGGGTGAGGGAGGAGGTGTGGGGGCAGGTGTAGCACTTCCTGCGGTTACAAGGAAAAGTGCCGGGTGTGGTGGGGCTGGAGGGGAGCGTGGAGCGTGGAGCGGACAAGGGAGTCACGGAGGGAGTGGTCCCTCCGGAAGGCAGATAAGGGTGGGGAGGGAAAGATGTCTTTGGTGGTGGGGTCTGACTGCAGATGGCGGAAGTGTCGGAGGATGATGCGTTGGATCCGGAGGTTGGTGGGGACCTGGAATACACCTCCTCCCACCCACCCTCCTGCAAAAATGCCATCCCCTATTCCCAATTCCTTCGCCTCCGCCGCATCTGCTCCCAGGATGAGACATTCCAAACCCGCACATCTCAAATGTCCTCATTCTTCAAGGACCGCAACTTCCCCCCCACAGTGGTCGAGAATGCCCTCGACCGTGTCTCCCGCATTTCCTGGAACACATCCCTCACGCCCCGTCCCCGCAACAATAACCAAAAAAGAATCTGCAGTACCTTTTATCTCTGATATCATGGAATGACCAGCTGTTTTCTAACTTGTAAGCTAAGAGGTCTAAATACTATATTAATTTCATTTTTTCTTGAACTCAGACATTGATTTCAACAGCAAATTTATAAAACAAGCAACTTCCTTCTGCAGCACAGTTATTGATCTTTTATTAAATCAATTAACCTGATTTACTTATTTAGTGATTCTCACAAAGGAACTGAACAAGACCATTGTGCCCACTTGTGCTTGTCAGCTCTCCACAGAGCAATCCAATGAGACCTATTGCCCAGCTTTGTTCCTGTATTTCCTCTAAGTGTCCATCCAAACTATTTTTGAAATATTGATCATCCTCCCCTAAACCATCCTTACAGGCAACCTGTTCTAGGTCATGGCCATTTGAATCATGCATAAATATGAAATTTCTCACAAACACTCTATATCTCTGATTTAATGCTCTTATAGGATGTGGGCACTGCTGGCTGTCCAGCATTTCTTGCCCATCCCTAGCTGTTCAAGAAGGTGGAGTTGAACTGCCTTCTTGAACCGCTGCAGTCCGTGCATTGTAGGTAGACCCACAATGCCATTAGGGTGGGAAATCGAGGGTTTTGATCCAGTGACAGTGAAGGAATGGCAATATAATTCCAAGTCTGGACAGTGAGTGGCTTCAAGGGGAACATGGAGGTGGTGGTGTTCCCATGCATCAGCTGCCCTTGCTTTTCTAGATGGAAGTGGTTGTTGGTGCGGATACTGTGTTGAGGATCTTTGGTGGATTTCTGCAGTGCATCTTGTATATTGTACATGCTGCTGCTAATGAGGACTGGTGGTGGAGGGATTAGATGCTTGTGGATGTGGTGTTAATCAAGTGGGCTGCTTTGTCCTGGATGGTGTCAAGCTTCTTGAGTGTTGCTGCAGCTGCAGTCATCCAGACAACTGGGGATATACCATCAACTCCTGACTTCTGCCTTATAGGTGGTGGACAGGCTTTGGGAGTCAGGGGTGAGTTACTCGCCGCAGTATTCCTAGTCTCTTACTTGTTTTTGTAGCCACTGTATTTAAATGACAAGTTCAGTTTAGTTGCTGCAGTGTTCCCCTTGAAGCCACTCAAGGGGTTCAGTTTAGTTTATGGTCATAGGTAACCCCCAGGATGTTGATAGTGGGGGATTCACTCACAACCGAAGTAAGGCTCGCTGGGCTACAATTACCAGGGTTGTCTCTACTCCCCTTCTTGAACAAGGGGACAACATTTGCTATCCTCCAGTCTTCTGGCACTATTCCTGTAGACAATGACGACATAAAGATCAAAGCCAAAGGCTCTGCAATCTCCTCCCTGGCGTCCCAGAGAATCCTAGGATAAATCCCATCCGGCATAAGGGACTTATCTATTTTCACACTTGCCAGAATTGCTAACACCTCCTCCTTATGAACCTCAATCCCGTGTAGTCTAATAGCCTGTATCTCAGTATTCTCCTCGACAACATGGTCTTTTTCATGTGTGAATATTGACAAAAAATATTCATTTAACACCTCTCCTATCTCTTCGGACTCCACGCACAACTTCCCACTACTGTCCTTGACTGGCCCTAATCTTACTCTAGTCGTTCTTTTATTCCTGACATACCTTTAGGACTTTCCTTAATCCTACCTGCCAAAGACTTCTCACGTCCCCTCTTGACTATTTTTAGCTCTCTCTTTAGGTCCTTCCTGGCTAACTTGTAACTCTCAAGCGCCCTAACTGAGCCTTCACGCCTCATCTTTACATATGTCTCCTTCTTCCTCTTGACAAAAATTCAACTTCTTTAGTAAACCACGGTTCCCTCGCTCGACCACTTCCTCCTTGCCTGACAGGTACATACTTATCAAGGACACGCAGTAGCTGTTCCTTGAACAAGCTCCACATTTCAATTGTGCCCAGCCATTGCAGTTTCCTTCCCCATCCTAAGTCTTGCCTAATCGCCTTTCCCCCAGCTATAACTCTTGCCCTGCAGTATATACCTATCCCTTTCCATCACTAAAGTAAACGTAACCAAATTGTGGTAACTATCACCAAAGTGCTCACCTACCTCCATATCTAACACCTGGCCTGGTTCATTACCCAGAACCAAATCCAATGTGGCCTCGCCTCTTGTTGGCCTATCCACATACTGTGTCAGGAAACCCTCCTGCACACATTGGACAAAAACTGACCCATCCAAAGTACTCGAACTATAGCGTTTCCAGTCAATATTTGGAAAGTTAAAGTCCCCCATAAAAACTACCCTGTTACTTTTGCTCCTATCCAGAATCATCTTTGCTATCCTTTCCTCTACATCTCTGGAACTTTTCGGAGGCCTATAGAAAACTCCCAACAGGGTGACCTCTCCTTTCCTGTTTCTAACCTCAGCCCATACTACCTAAGTAGACGAGTCCTCATCAAACGCCCTTTCTACCACCGTAATAATGTCCTTGATTAACAATGCCACACCTCCCCCTCTTTTACCACCTTCCTTGATCTTACTGAAACATCTAAACTCCGGAACCTGCAACAACCATTCCTGTCCCTGCTCTATCCATGTCTCCGAAATGGCCACAACATCGAATTCCCAGGTACCAACTCATGCTGCAAGTTCACCCACCTTATTCCGAATGCTCCTGGTGTTGAAGTAGACATACTTCAAACCATATTCCTGCCTGCCGGTACGCCCCTGCGACCTTGAAACCTTATTCATGACCTCACTACTCTCAACCTCCTGTTCACTGGAGCTACCATTCAGGTTCCCATCCCCTGCTGAATTAGTTTAAACCCTCCCAAAGAGCATTAGCCAATCTGCGCGTGCACCCCCCCCCCCCCCCAAGGATATTAGTACCCCTCTGGTTCAGGTGCAGACCATCCTGTTTGTAGAGGTCCCACCTACCCCAGAATGAGCCCCAATTATCCAGGTATCTGAATCCCTCCCTCCTGCACCATCGTTGTAGCCACGTGTTCAACTGCTCTCTCTCTCTCCCTATTCCTCGCCTCGCCATCACGTGGCACGGGTAACAAACCAGAGATAATAACTCTGCTTGTTCTAGCTCTAAGCTTCCACCCTAGCTCCTTGAATTTCTGCCTTACGTCCCCATCCCTTTTCCTACCTATGTCGTTGGTGCCTATGTGGACCGCGACTTGGGGCTGTTCCCCCACCCCTTTAAGGATCCTGAAAACATGATCCGAGACATCACGGACCCTGGCACCTGGGAGGCAACACACCAACCGCGAGTCTCTCTCGTTCCCACAGAATCTCCCTATCTGTTCCACTGACTATGGAGTCCCCAGTGACTAATGCTCTCCTCCTCTCCCCCCTTCCCTTCTGACCAACAGGGACAGACTCTGCACCAGAGACCTGTACCCCATGGCTTACCCCTAGTAAGTCGTCCCCCTCAACAGTATCCAAAATGGTTTACTTGTTATTGAGGGGAATGGCCACAGGGGATCCCTGCACTGTCTGCCTGTTCCCTTTCCGTCTCCTGACTGTAACCCATCTACCTTTTTCCTGTACCGGAGGTGTGACCACCTCCCTGTAACTCCTCTCAATAACCCCCTCAGCCTCCCGAATGATCCGAAGTTCATCCAGCTCCAGTTCCAGCTCCAGTTCCCTAACGCGGTTTCTGAGGAGCTGGAGTTGGGTGCACTTCCCGCAGTTGAAGTCAGCAGGGACACTAGTGGTGACCCTTACCTCCCACATTTCTTCAGGAGGAGCATGCAACTGCCCTAACATCATTCCCACTGTTCTGAATTCCCAATAACAGACTATTGGGGAAAAAAAACTAGTAACTTACCAAATCGGCGCTCAGAACCTTTTTTAGGTTAGAGGAGGAGGATGGGTGGGAGACACTACCTAAGTAGTGTTTCGGGTAAAGCATCTGCCCAAATGTATTACCCCACTTACTCAGCTGTCCCGTTTCCGCTCCTGCTCAGCACGCACTCCGCCTATTCACGAGGTAGGTTTTTAAAGGAAAAGCTTACCTTCCCAGGTTGCCCTCGCGCCTCCTTCCGGACTCCCGCCACTGAAACAACCGAAAGGCTGCAGTCACGCGAGGTAAGATTTTTATACTCAAAAAGCTTACCTTCCCAGGCTGCCCTCGTGCCTCCTTCAGACTCCTGCCGCTGCAACAGCTGAAAGCATGTCCATAAAGCAGAGTGCTGACTTGCCTTGCTATGTCCAGGGCAAATGTCAGCAAATGTGCAGGGCAAATCAGTAGTGTTCGTTCAGGTGCACAACAAGCTTCTAAGAATGGCACTTGCAGAAGGGATTCCAGTGAATTCTGGGATATCTGCAGAGTGGTGAGTTGTTCTGGGAAAGGCATGTGGTAAGATTGGGTGGAAATTGGACATGAGACACAGGACATGGGGCATGGTATGCAGTTAATGCGATGAGTTTTGTAAGATATGGCACGAGAACTGTTCAGGCTTTGCAGCACCAAATGCTCCAAAAAACCTGACGCAACTCAAACTTAGCCCATAAATGTACCATTTAGTCCTGTGCGTCCCTATTTAGTCTGATCAAAGCTTGTCATGATTTTAAACATCTCTCTCAATTCTTTTCTTACCCTTCTGTGTTGTCAGGAATGCATCCCAAGCTGCTTGAAGTATCCTCTCAAAGCTGAAATGTAACAATCCTGATGTCATTGTAGTAAATCCTTTCTAAAGTTTGGTGCCCAAGATTGGGAGCAGTACTCAAGCTGCGGCTTAACTATGTCGTATAAAGATTTAGCATTATCGTTTACCATTTCTGAAGAAGGGTCCTGACCCGAAACTTCAACTTTCCTACTCCTCTGATGCTGCCTGGCCTGCTGTGTTCCTTCAGCTCGACACTGTGTAATCTCTGACTCCAGCATCGGCAGTTCTTACTATCTCTTTAGCATTACTACTTTGCTTGTGTATAGCTTTGTTCTATTTATGAAGCTTAGGATCCCAAAGTTGCTTTTAACAGCGTTTTCAACTTGTTACCTTCAAAAGAATTGTGTGCTTAACCAGATTTCTATATTCTTATATCCATTTACTATTGCATCATTTAACTTGTATTGAATCTACCATTCTTTCTATAAACATACGCAGTTGTATCATCAGCCATATGCCTGTCCACTACTCTTATGTCCTTCTTCAATATGCAACTTTCTGAACCAGAGGTGAGAATAGCATTAGCCAGGCTAATGTGACACAATATAGTCTATAAATGAGATAAATTAAATATGTACAATATTTGGACATCTTTTGTAACAGTGTTTTTATTTTCTCTTTTATGCATGTCAGTTTTAATTTTGGAAATTGGCATTGTCTCTCATTACTGTTCATGGTTTTTCTTTCATTATGTGTCAGTTGTACTGTGTAAAAACTTATCTCTAATTTTATTCTCCTCCTTTAAGCATGGTGCACCAAAACTAAAATTTCCCAATTGCATTGTAACAACACAGTTTCCTCTCAGGTACTTCAGTCATTCGTCGTGCCGCTGGTGGTGTTTGGTACAGGGGTGGGGTCAGTCAGTCAATGAAGTAAAGCTTTTAATGCAGTGTATTCTGAGATGAATGAGTTAACATAGAACATTACAGTGCAGTGCAGGCCCTTCGGCCCTCGATGTTGCGCCGACCAGTGAAACCAATCTGAAGCCCATCTAACCTACACTATTCCATTATCATCCTCTTTTCAGACTGTGTTATTTTTAAATAACAATCTCTTGTCTGTTTCAGGTACTATGCCACTCACCAGAAATGGTTAGATTTAGGGAAGTCCAAAACTTAGAGGGTGTAAGTTTAAGGTGAGTGAGGAGAGATTCAAGAGAGATCTGAGGAGCAACTTTTTCACACACAAGGTGGTGTGTGTATGAAATTAGTTGCCGGAGGACGTGGTAGAGGCAAGTACGATGACAATTAAAAGACATTTGAACAGATATATGAATAGGAAAGGGTTAGAGAGATATGGGCCAGATGCAGGTAAATGGGACCAGTTCAGTTTGGGATACCTGGCCAGCATGGACAAGTTGGACTGATGGGTCTGGTTCCATGCTGTATGACTATTTCCTACTCAACTTGCTAACAGCTCTGCAAGCTGCAGATACAGGAGTATATGGAAAACTGCTTAATGTTTTATATATTGAAAACTCAGTTGCTTTGATTTCAAAGTAATGGAAAATTCTGCTGCTGTGCAGTAATGTAGTCTTAAGTAGGTTTGTATCAGTGTGGGCATTTTTGATGTACAGCTAGTGTCTTTTAGACCCTTATGTAACCACAGATGTAAGCTTATGTAAGCCTTATGTAAGCTACAGTTCCTAGCCCATTCAGACTGGTGGTTAACTGCATCAAGCTATAAGAATATGATGTCTCGTTGAAGGGAAGCAGTGGATGTAATATATTTTTTAATTTTCAGATGGCGTTTGATAAGGCACCACACATTATGCTACTTAATAAGAGCACATGATTTTGGAGACAGTCAGCTTGGTTAGAGGATTATCTTAACGAATTCAAGATGAGAGATTTGGAATGGGTTTTTTTTTCAAGGATCAGTGCTGAGGGCACAATTCATCACAATATATGTTAATGACTTGGATAAGGAAAGTGGATGTACTATAGCCAGTTTTGCACATGACACAAAAATAGATGAAAAGGCAAGTGATGAGGATGACATGACATGAAGAGTCTGCAGAGGGATATAGCCACCTTAAGTGAGTGTGCAAAAGTTTGGCAGATGGAATATAATATGGGGAAAAGTGAGGTTATGCACCTTGACAGGAAGACTAAAGGAGCTGAATATTATTTAAATGGAGAAATACTGCCTAAAGCTACAGAACGGAGAGATTTGGAAGTTCTCACCCATGAATCACAAAGTTAGCATTTAAGTTCAGTGGTAATAGAGAAACCAAATGAAATGTTGACCTTTGTTTCAAAGGATATTGAATACAAAAAGTAGGGAGGTTTTGTTTAAACTATATACAAGGCATTGGTCAGACCGTGACTGGAATACTATGACCAGTTTTGCACTCCTTGTTTAAGGAACATCTATTGGCATTGGACTCAGTCCAGAGGAGGTTCACTAGGCTGATATAGAGTATGGAGGGATTATTTTGAGGAAAGGTTGAGTAGATTGGGCCGGTATTCATTGCAATATAGGAGAATGAGGGTGACCATATTGAAACATAAAACATTCTTAGGCAACTTGACAGGATAGATGTGGAAAGATTGTTTCCCCTTGTGAGAGAGCCTAGGACCATAATCTCAGAGTAAGAGGTCACACATTCAAGACAGAGAAGGAATTTCTTCTTTGAAAGTTATGAATCTGTGGAATTCTTTACAACAGAGGGCTGTCAAGGCTGGGTCACTAAATATATTCAACATTGAGATAGATTTTTATTTAGTAAGGGAATCAAGGGTAATGGGGAAAAGGCAAGAAAGTGGATTATCACATCAGCAATGTGGTGGTTCAGCCTCGATGGGCTGAATGACTTACTTCTGCTCCTATGTCTTACGGTCTTAAGTGCCTAAGGACTAAGTAATCATCAGTACACTGTGAATGTGTCATATTCCATATGTAATATGCACAGCAACACCTCACACCTTGCTTTAACCGCAGCAGGCAATGATTGAAGCCATAGCTGTTGAGAAGGATCGGAGCACCAAGATTGGAGGAATGCCATCATCTCGAAATTCCCCTGATTGAGACATGGATTTTTTTCTTCTTTTCCTGAATCGTAATCATGGAAACACCTCCATAATAAAGACTGCAATAGCTCAAGAAGAAGCCCCGCTATCACCACCTAATGCATGATAAAAAAGGTTTCAAATTAATCCTGTTGTCCAGAAAGTGCTATTGTTGTGTCATGGAATCATAGAATAGTTATAACATTGAAGAAGGGTGTTTGGCCTTCATGTTTCCTAAGGAGCAATTCATGTACTCCCCAGTCACCTCTCAAGTCCCTACACCTTACACCTTTTCAGGTGTTTAGAATGTTGAGAATATGTACAAAAGTTTACGGCATGGAAATAGGCTTCTCTGTCCATTGTGCCTGTGTTCACTGAGAAACAGTTTATCCTTATCAATTCCATTTTCAAGCATTTGATTCATATTTCCAGAGGGTGTGGGACTTCAGGTACATATCATACACCTTAAAATGAGTTGAGGCATGTTTTTGAATTCATTAACGGGATGATGCGTTGCTGGCTAGGCATCATTTATTGTCCATCCTTACTTGCCCAGAGGGCAGTTCAGAGTCAACCACATTGCTGTGGGTCCAGAGTCACATGTAGGCTAGACCAGGTGAGGATGGCAGTTTCCTTCCCTAAAGGACATTAGTGAACAGATGGGTTTTTTCCAGCAATCAACAACAGATTCATAGTCATCATTAGATGCTTAATTCCAGATATATTTTTTTAATTGAATCTGCCATAGTGGATCCCCCTGAACGTTATCTGGGCCTCTGGATTAACAGTCCAGCGATAATACCATTAGGCCACTGCCTCCCCTTTCTGCTTGTATTACCCATTCAGGCAAGATTCCAAATCCATACCACTCTCTTTGAGTGAAAAAAAAATCTTTCCTCATCTTCTCTGATCCTTCTACCAATTATTTTAAGTGTATTTCCCCTAGTCATTGACCATTCGGCTGAGGGAAGTGGTTCTTTCCCATCCATTCTGTCTGGCTTCACACAGCCTGTACATCTCAACCCAGTATCTCCTCAACCTCTTTTCTGTTTCAAGGGAAACAACCCTAGCCTATCTGATCTTTCCTCATAGCTACAATTTTCCAGTCCCAACAATGTCCTTGCAGACCTCCTCTGTAACCTCCCTAGTACAGTAGCATCCTTTTTGGTAATGAGCTAATCAAACTTGGATACAATACTCATTGTTTCCTAACTGGTGTTTTATGTAGTTCTATTATAACCTCTCTACTGTTGTATCCTGTGCCTTGGCTAATGAAGGAAGGTATCCTATGTGCTTTTGTAACACCTGATTGACCTGTGCTGCTATCTTCTGGGATTTGAAAGTCCCTTACTCCCTTTCCATCTGCCTGTATCCTTCCATTTATTGTGTATTCCTTTGTCTTGTTTCGCCTGCCAAATTGATTACATTCACACTTCTCAGGGTTGGTTTACACTTGCCACTGTTTTGTCTATCTGAAAGGTTTATTGCTATCTTACTGCAGTCTCTAGCTTCTGTCCTCAATATCAACCATGTGGCTAATTTTTGTATGACGTGCAAATGTTTTGATCATACCCCTGCATTTAAATCCAAATCGTTGATACTTACCACAAAAACCAGGGGAACTGGTACGGAGCACTGTAGAATCCCTTTGGCAATAACATCAATAACACAGGCTTAGTTGACCTAACAAAAACAGAAGTTGCTAGAAAAGCTTAGCAGGTCTGGCAGTATCTGTGAAGAAAAAAATCAGAGTTAACGTTTTCAGGTCCAGTGACCCTTCTTCAACTTAGTTGACCTAATCTCTTTTCAAATGACAAACCTGCCTTCCCAGGAATCAGTGGCTTCACTGCACTCCCTTTATGGCAAGTGTATCTTGAGTAAGGAGATCAAAACAGCACATAGTACTACTGGTGTGGTCTCACCAAGGCCCTGTATAGCTGCATCAAAGCTTCCTTGCTCTTGTACACAAGCCTGCTTTGTTTGCTTTCAGTGACTGATATTCAAGGGCACCAGATCTTTTTGTGAATTTTTTTGAAATAATACTCTGACATGTTTTTCACTCATTGAAGTAGAGAACTTCATATTTATCCAAGTTGTATTTGCCTGCTTAACTTGACTAAATTGCCCTGAAGCCTTTGTCTCTTCCTCCTCACTCTCAGTCTCACCTAAATAAAAACAAAATACCGCGGATGCTGGAAAAGTTAAATGCATACAAAATGCTGAAAAAACTCAGTACAGCAGTATCTGTGGTGAGATGAACAGAGTTAACTTTCCAAGTCTGACGTGGCTGCTTAAAACACGATGTACAGAAGGATGCAGTCAGATTAAGAGAATGAGCAGTAACTTGGCAGATGAAATTTCATGTGGGAAAATGTGAGGTTATGTACCTTGGCAGAAAGATTAGAGGAAATAAATATTATTTGAATACAGAAGGATTACTGAAAGCTATAGATCAGAGGGGCTTGGGAGTCATCGTGCATGAATCACAAAAAGTCAGATCCAAGTTCAGCGACAATTGGGAACTCAAAAGGAGTGTTGGCCTTTATTTCAAAGGGAATGTAGTATAAAAGTAAAGAGAGTTTGCTCAAACTAAACAAGGCATTGGTCAGACCACGGATGGAATACTGTGAGCACTTTTGGGGCCCCTCATCCAAGGCTGAATATACTGGCATTGGATGAGGTCCGGAGTAGGTTCCCTAGGTTGATTCCAGGAGGGATTGTTTTATGAGGAGAGTTTAAGTAGGTTGGACCTGTATTTGTTGGAATTTAGAAGAATGAGAGACAACCTTTTTAAACATACAAGATTCTTAGAGGACTCGATAGGGTAAATGTGGAAAGGCTGTTTTCCCTTGTGAGAGTGTCTAGGACCAGAGGGCATAAGAGGTTGCACATTTAAGACAGAGATGAGAAATGAAATGTAAAGGCTGAGTTGTTCAGTATATTCAGTGCCGAGTTGGACAGATTTTTAATCTATAAGGGATTCAAGAGTTATGGGGAGGGGGAAGGTAGGAAAGTGGAACTGTGGGTTATCAGATTAGTCCATTGAATGGCAGAGAAGCATCTATCGCTGAATGACCTACTTCTGCTCCTACATCTTGATGTAGGAGCATCTTGACTCCGACATATGATGGAGTGGGCAGGTATTGAAATTCAGTTCAATCCAATCCAGAGAAGTGTGAGGTGATACATTTTTGGTAGCAAGACCATGGAAAGACTCTAAAGGGTATGCAGGGTGAGAGACCTGGGTGTATATGTACATAAGTCATTAAAAATGGCAGGACAGGTGGAGACCAATAATAAGCATACAGCATTTTGGCTTTATTGGGGCCATATAGTACAAGAGCAAGAAGGTTATGCTGAACCCATATAGGACTCTAGTTAGACCCAGTTGATGTTTGTAGACCCAACACAAGGTTTTAAGGCATAATGATGACAGCTCTTTCAGGACTAAATTTGTGACTAACAACCAGTAAAGGTGCTGGCCCAACTTTATATTTAGTTTGTGTGTCAAGAATTATGAATGAAAGGGAAGGGTTTGGCTTCTAATCCGACAATAATCTAATTATTCTACTATTCTTTCATTATCATCTTACTACTCATTTCTGCTGGTACATTTTGTCTTTGCATGAATTGCCACTTTTTGTTAATACAGTGTATGATTGCATAACGTAATTAATAAATTACCTCAGAGTAAACGATTCTCAAGGAAATAGTGATCATAACATGATTGAATTCAATATTTAGGTTAAGTTCCTTTGGAACTCCTTACCGCAGAGAGTTGTGGGGTCTGAGTCCTCGTGTAGATCCAAGGCTGAGATGGATAGGGGAATCGAGCATTAATTGGAAATGGCAGGAAAGTGGACGTAAGGACTGTTGGATCAGCCATGATCCTATTGAATGGCAGAGCAGACTCAGTGGCCAAATGGCCAACCCTGTTTCCAATATTTTATGGTATAATGAACATAAATGGGCCATTCAAGTCAACCAGTCAATGTCAGCATTTTTGAACCAGTTGAGTCTCCTTTAATTTTTTTATCATTTAAATATATCACTTTAATGATCTATTTCTTTCTCCTTCATTGTTGTCTTGCTCACCTTTAATTCAGCTGTACTATTTACTTCAATACCTCCTTGGTAGCGAATTCCATATTATTGTCTATCTTTGTGTGCAGAAGTTGAACTCCCAGTTGGTTTATTGTTGGCTGTGAGATTGATATCCACTAGTTATGTTCTCCCCTACAAGAGGGAATATGCTACCTCTATAAAAATTTTGTAATTTGATTTCCCGTTCTTTCTCTCACGATAGTGATTTCTATCCCATTATACTCCAAATTCTCAAAAAGTGTTGTTGCCAAGAAAAACGTAACAAATATGGCCCACTTGAACTTTAATGAACTGAATGTGTCTCAATACTTTATACTTTAACTTAGTCTATTTTCGTTATACTTTCAGGAAATATGCATATCTGTCAATGCCTCATCACCCTTGAGAAGGTGATGGTGAGCAGAAATCTTGAACATCTAGTTCATCCAGTGCAGATACATTCCCAGTGTTTCCAGAAAGGGAATTCCTGGTTTTTGACCAAGTGGCAGAAGGAACAGGGATACTGTTACAAGTCAGGACACTATGTGACCTTGAAGAGAATTTCCAAGTGTTTGCTACCCTTGGGTTTTGAGTTAGTAGAAGTCATGGGTTTGAGAGATGTTGAAGGACCTTTACAAGTTGCTTTGGTGCATCTTATATATGATATGCACTATCATTGTGCACTCCTGATGGAGGGGCCAAACTTTGAAAAAAGCAGATATGCCAGTCGAGTGAAGACCGAAAGAACTGCGAATGCTGTAAAACAGGAACAAAAACAGAAGTTGCTGGCAAAACTCAGCAGGTTTGGCAGCATCTGTGAAGAAAAAATCAGAGTTGACGTTTTGGGTCTGGTGACCCTTCCTCAGAACTGATGGTAGCTGGGAAAACGTCGCTTTGTATGCAGAAAGTAGGGAGGGCGAGGGAGCAGGGAGTAAATTATAGGATAAAGGTAGAGCCTGAAGAAAGACAAAAGCACTTTAATAGACAAAGGAGTTGATAACGATCTGGCTAGGAGGGTGAACAGCTGTTCATGGGGACTGTTAGTGACTAACAATAAGCAGTGTGTCATGGCAGGCTATGTGATAACAAGGCCTGGTAGGGGACTAGGACACGGGAGAGTTTAGGCCCTAAAATTATTGAACTCTGTATTGAATCCAGAGGGCTGCAGGGCCCCCAAGTAGAAAATGAGGTGTTGTTTCTCCAGCTTGCGTTGAGCTTTGCTGGAATACTGCAGTAAGCCAGAGATCGGGATGTTGGCCAGGGAACAGGGTGGTGTGTTAAAATGGCAGGCAACTGGAAGCTCAGGGTCTGATGTTCTGCGAAACGGCCACCCAGCCTACACTATGTTTCCCCAATGCAGAGGAGGCCACATTGAGTAGCGAATGCAGTAGCCTAGATTCTGGGAAGTGCGGATGAAGTGTTGCTTCACCTGGAAGGTATGTTTGTGTCCTTGGATATTGGGTAGGGAAGAAGTAAATGGACAGGAGTTGCGCCTTCGCTGGTTGCAGGGAAAGGTGCCTTGGGGATGTTGGGGGTGACGGAAGAGTGGACCAGGTGTCCCAGAGGGAATGGTCCCTGCAGAAGGCGACCAAGAGAGGGGAATATGTGTCTGATTGTGGCATCTCGTTGGGGTGGCAGAAATGGCATCTGATGATCTTCTGGATGTGGATGCTGGTGGGATGGTAGGTAAGGACAAAGGGAACCCTATCGTTGTTACGAAAGGGAAGAGAGAGGGTGAAGGTAGAAGTGCGGGAGTTGAGTTGGACCCATTTGAGGGCTGTGTCGACAATGGTGCTCAGGACTCCTTGGTTGAGGAAGAAGGTAGATGTTTTGGAGGCTTCCTTGTTGAAGCTGGCCTAATCTGAACACATGCAATGGAGATGGAGGAACTGAGAGAGTGGGATGAAGTCTTTACAGGGAGCAGAATGTGAGGTTGTATAGTCCAGGTACCTGTGGGAGTTGGTGGTTTATAGTGAATATTAGTGGCCAGTCTATCTCCAGAAATGGAAACAGAGATGTTGAGGAAGTGAAGGAAGGAGTTGGAGATAGATCAGATTAACATGAGGGCAGAGTGGAAATGTTGGTATTTTTCCAATTTCCATCCTGCAACAGCGATAGGGTTCCATTGTCCTTACCTACCATCCCACCAGCATCCACACCCAGAAGATCATCAGACGCCATTTCTGCCACCTCCAGCAAGATGCCACCACCAGCCACATGTTTCCCCCTCCCCTCTCTTGTCCGGCTTCCACAGGGACCGTTCTCTCTGGGGCATCCTGGTCCACTCTTCCTTCAACCCCAACAACCCCACTCATCCTCACGCACCATTCCCTGTAACCAGCGAAAGTACAACACCTGCCCATTTGCCTTTTCCTTCCCCAGTTTCCAAGAGCGCAAACGTACCTTCCAGCTGAAGCAACACTTCATCTGCTCTTCCCAGAATCTAGTCTATTGCATTCGCTGCTCACAATGTGGTCTCCTGTATAATGGGGAAACGAAGCATAGACTGGGTGATTGCTTCGCCAAACATTTACATTCTGCTCGCAATAAAGACGCTGAGCTTCCAGTTGCCTGCCACTTTAACACACCACCCTATTCCCTGGCCAACGTCTCTGTCTCTGGCTTGCTGCAGTGTTCCAGCGAAGCTCAACGTAAGCTGGAAGAACAACACCTCATTTTCCGCTTGGGGACTCTGTGGGCCTCCAGACTCCATATCGAGTTCAATAATTTTAGGGCCTAAACTCTTCCATATCCTAGCCCCCTACGCCATACACCAGGCCTTGTTATCACATAGCCTGTCATTACACAGTGCCTATTGTTAGTCACTAACAGTCCCCATTAACAGCTATTTACCCTCCTAGCCAGATTGCTATCAACTCCTTTGCCTATTCACCTGCTGTTCTCTCTCTTTGGGCTGTATCCTTTATCCTGTCGTTTACCCCCTACTCCATCCTCCTCCCTATTTTCTACACATGAAGTGACATTTTCCCAGCTACCATCAGTTCTGAGGGGGGGTCACCAGACCCAAAACGTTAAGTCTGATTTTTTTCTTTACAGTTGCTCCCGGACCTGCTGAACTTTTCCAGCAACTTCTGTTTTTATGCCAGCCAAGTGAGTTGTTCCGTCCAGAATGGTGTCAAGCTTCTTAAGTATTGTTGGACCGGCACTCATCCAGGGAATTGGTGAGTATTGATAAGCCTTGTAAATGATGGATAGATTTTGAGATAATAGGTGAGTTATTCACTGCAGAGTTCCCAGTCGCTGGCTTGCTCTTGTAGCCACGGTATTTATATGGCTGGTCCAGCTCAGCCTCTGGTTAATAATAACCACAAAAGATGTTAATGTTGAGGCGTTTCTCTTCTATTAATACCTTATGGAGTAAATCCTAAATCCTCCAGTTTTGTTGAATTGTAAACGCAGCAAAAATTAAAGTGTTCGCAATATCCTTTCCAGGTAAGGAGATAGCTATGGATGCAGTTAAACTGGGTCCCCAGAGTGCTGATAGCCACATGTGGTAAGTCTAAATAACCCCACAACAAATTGTGAATACGCATTGTGTCTCTGTCATGTTGTTACTTGCTGCAAAATTCTAGATCTCCAAACTTTTTCTGTGTACCTGTCTGTTTGAGGCCATGTTCCATAAGGTTTCGGAAAGTTTTCTTTGTCAAAATTGTTGTTACTGTGGCTAAAACCTGGAGTTTTACAGCATTCTGATGAAGGGTCTAGGCCTGAAACGTCAAGCTTTTCTGC
This sequence comes from Ginglymostoma cirratum, assembly GCA_024137785.1. Lineage (NCBI taxonomy): Eukaryota > Metazoa > Chordata > Chondrichthyes > Orectolobiformes > Ginglymostomatidae > Ginglymostoma > Ginglymostoma cirratum. The sequence continues at coordinate 28,887,568 of JAHRHZ010000039.1, forward strand.
TCCTATGATGCTGCTTGGCCTGCTGTGTTCATCCAGCTCCACACCTTGTTATCTCGGATTCTCCAGCATCTGCAGTTCCTATTATCTCTCCTATTACCTCTAACCATCCTTATAAGATCAGGTTATTATTTGGACTGTCATTTGATTCTGTTTGTAATAATTTTAACAAACATGATATCTTTTGAAGTAAAGACTTGACTAGTTTTAAAACTGATTTTGAAGTAAATAAAAACCGAAAGAACTGCGGATGCTGTAAGTCAGGACAAAAACGGATGTTGCTGGGCAAGCTCAGCAGGTCTGGCAGCATCTGTGAAGAAAAAATCTGAGTTAACGTTTCGGGTCCGGTGACCCTTCCTTAGAACTGGCCGGTTAATGTTAATCCTGATTTTTTTTTTCTTTACAGATACTGCCAGACCTACTGAGCTTTTCTAGCAACTTCTGTTTTTGAAATAAGTAATGTGCATAATTAAAGCAACTTTGCTGTGCTACTGCATATCATTTTCCTGACAATTTGTTGTAAAGCAATATAGGCAATTAATTTAGTTCTGCATTGTTAACGTGAGTAGCGGGGATGCATTTTGGGGAAGGTAGATAATTAAATGAGAAACAAAAGAATAGCAAGTCCTGACCTGAAACGTCAACTTCCCTGCTCCTCTGATGCTGCCTGGCCTACTGTGTTCCTCCAGCTCCATACTGTGTTGTCTCTGACTCCAGCATCAGCAGTTCTTGCTATCTCTGAACGAGTTATGTTCATAGCTTTAGGATATGGAGCATGAAAAGCAGACTAGACCACTCATGCTACATTGCCTGGAATTGTACTATAAGTATTACTTAAGATTGCAGAGAACATAAGACGTAGAAGTCATATTGTGTTTTTAGGTTTGTTTGTTAGAATTTCTGTAGCTGTGGTTCAAGTCTAGAATTTTACAAAATACTTCCCATGAGATCAGATTACACAATGCCGGTATGTATCCTCCACTCTAGTCCCCTTCTCAACTACATCTGCCATTGTAACTATCTATTTCCTTTTCCCTCAAATGGTTTGTCTAGCTGCCCCTTAAAAGTTTCTGTACTGATAGCCATTTAAGGTGCAGAATTTGAATATTGCTGAAAAAAGGCAAATTTTGTTGTCGTCTTTTGTCTTGCCCTCATCAAGACATTGTAAAAAATACCAAAGTAAAGTGCAACAGCATTTTATACTGAGAAACAAGATGTAGAGCTGGATGAACACAGGCCAAGCAGCATCAGAGGAGAAGGAAAGCTGATGTTTCGGGTCGAGACCCTTCTTCTTCAGAACTTTTTTTTTTACCAAGATGTTGCCAAATACAGAAGGTTTGAGTTACAAAGAAAAGTCGATATGCTGGGACTTTTTTCTCTGGAGCATAGGAGGTTGACAAGCGACCTGATAGAAGTTTATAAAATAATGAGGGGTATAGGTAGAGTTAATGGTAATTGCTTAAAGTTTTTGAGAAGATTTGTAGCTAGGGTTGTGGATGAGGTTGTAGACTTGCTTGCCAAGCCAGTGTGTCTGGTTGCAGATGTTTCGTCACTGCTAGATAACATTGTCATTGTGCCTCCAATGAAGCGTTGGTGTTCTGCCGTGCTCGTTATTTATATGTCTCGGTTTGCAGGGTGGTCAGCATCACTTCCGGTTCTGTTGTTCGATGGTTTATATATCTGGTCCAGTTCATTGTGTTTGTTGATGGAGCTCTGGTTGGAATGTCAGGCCTCCAGGAATTACCTGGCATGTCTTTGTTTAGCTTGTGCTATTATGGATGTATTGTCCCAGTCGAATTTGGTCCTTCTTCGTCCGTGTGCATTGAGACCAGTGTCTCTGGTTGTCTCTTGGTGGATCCTTGGTATTCGTGTGTATCCTTTGTTGTCAGTTTTCTTCCTTTTAGATATATAGCATACAGAAAGACCACACATAGCAGATACTTAATTACTCCAGCAACCACGTCAACATCCATAAGTGGCGCTGGATCAGGACATTATTCAAACGGGCCACAACACACGGCAGCAATCTGGAAGTTTGCAAAGCAGAACAGGAGCACTGGTAGGAGCAGGAAAGTTTGATGTTTCGGGTCTAGACCTTCAGAAATGGGGGAGGGGAAGGGGGTTCTGAAATAAATAGGGAGAGAGCGGGAGGCGGATAGAAGATGGATAGGGGAGACGCTAGGTGGAGAGGAGACAGACTGGTCAAAGAGGCGGGGATGGAGCCAGTAAAGGTGAGTGTAGGTGGGGAGGTAGGGAAGAGATAGGTCAGTCCAGGGAGGACGGACAGGTGAAGGGGGCGGGGTGAGGTTAGTAGGTAGAGGATGGGCGTGGGGCATGAGGTGGGAGGAAGGACAGGTTAGGGAGCGGGGATGAGCTGGGCTGGTTTTGGGATGCGGTAGGGGGAGGGGAGATTTTGAAGTTTGTGAAGTCCACTTTGATACCATTGGGCTGCAGGGTTCCCAGGCAGAATATGAGTTGCTGTTCCTGCAACCTTCGGGTAGCGTCGTTGTGGCACTGCAGGAGGCCCAGGATGGACATGTCGTCTGCGGAATGGGAGGGGGAGTTGAAATGGTTCGCGACTGGGAGGTGCAGTTGTTTGTTGCGAACTGAGCGCAGGTGTTCTGCAAAGCGGTCCCCAAGCCTCCGCTTGGTTTCCCCGATGTAGAGGAGGCCACAACGGGAACAGTGATTGCAGTATACCACATTAGCAGATGTGCAGGTGAACATCTGCTTGATGTGGAAGGTCTTCTTGGGGCCTGGGATGGGGGTGAGGGGGGAGGTGTAGGGGCAGATGTAGCACTTTCTGCGGTTGCAGGGAAAAGTGCTGGGTGTGGTGGGGTGGGAGGGGAGTGTGATGTTGCTTAGCCTGCTGTGTTCATCCAGCTCTACACCTTGTTGTCTCAGATTCTCCAGCGTCTGCAGTTCCTAGTATCTTAGGAGCACTTATTCTTCGTTTTTAAAAGAATGGATACCCAAAAAGCACAATCCGCCATTACCTCCGTAACAGACCACAACAAGAAGACTCGACATGGCCAAATGCACTAACTAGTCACCCTACCATAAATCAGGGACATTATCAGAGATGACCACAAGACTACTCGGACCCCTAGGTATCAGGGTAGCCCACAAACCAACAACCACTCTGTGACAGTTATTGACGATTGTAAAGGATCCCATACCCACAACCAGTAAAACTAACGTAATGTACAAAATACAGTGCAAGGTCTGTGAAAAACATTATATCGGCCAAACTGGAAGAAATCTGACAGTAAGGATACACCAACACCATCTAGCCACAAAGAGACACGGCCAATACTCACTGGTCCCGATACACACGGACAAAGACGGACACAAATTCGATTGGGACAATACATCCATAACAGCATGAGCCGAACAGAGACGTGCCAGGTAATTCCTGGAGGCCTAGCATTCCAACCAGAACTCCATCAACAAATACATTGAACTGGAGCCGAAATACAAACCACTGAAAACCAAAACCAGAAGTAATGCCGACCACCCCAGCAAACCAAGGATTATAAATAACAAGCAGGACAGAACATCAATGTTTCACTGGAGGTGCACTGACGATGTTACCTAGCAGGGTGACGAAACGTCTACAACTAAACACGCCGGCTCGGTGAGCAATTTTACAACCTTAATGGTAGTTGGCTTTTCCCTAGGATGGGGAATTTCAAGACACACGGGGCACGTTTTTCAAGGTGAGTGGAGGGAGATTTAGAAAAGACATGAGGGGCAATTTTTTTTTTTTTTTAAACAGATGGTGGTTCATGTATGGAATAAACTTCCTAAGGATGTAGTGAATTTGGGTACAATTACAACGTTTAAAAGACATTTGGATAAGTACATATCATACATAGGAAAGGTTTGGAGGGATATGGGCCTGGAACAGGCAGGTTGTACTAGTTTAGTTTAGGATTATGTTTGGCATGGACTGATTGGACTGAAGGGTCTGTTTCCATGCTGTATGACTATGACTCTATAAACAGAAATTGCTGGAGAAACTCAGCAGGTCTGATAGCATCTGTGGAGAGAAGTCAGAGTTAACGTTTTGGTTCAGTGACCTTTCTTCAGAATCTTCTATCATTTTCTGATGTTAAACTGAGCAATCTTTAATTCCTTCAATCTTTTATGTTCTTAATGTGCAAATGGACATTAATGATCTGCATAGTTTTGCTAACAAAATATTAAGTGTGAGTAGCAATGCCACTAATTTCTGGATTATGTTGAAATAAATAGATACAATCATCTGTACCAGTGGCTTTGTCCTCTTATTTATTGAATTAATTTGATAGTTTTAATAAAATTTAAAACACCATTATCTCATTGCTGTTCAATATGATGTCTACTTCTGCTATCTCCCAGTAAATACCAAAGTAGAGTAATTAGTATATCTACCACTTCTCTGGTACCTGTCATGTTATCTAGTCCTATTCCTGTTGAAAACTTGTGTGTGTGCTATTTTGTTTCTTGATAATTCGTTCCTCTTTGTCGTCTTAATTTTTTTCACTTTGATCCAAATTTGACCACATTGCCCTTATTTACTCCTCTGTTTGATGTCTTTTTCTAAGTCCTTTTTCTGCCTTATTTTATGTAAGCCTCTTTCCTGACTCATGATTGTTTCTTTTTATCTGCTAGACTCACAATAGCACTTCATTTTTTTCCATTCAGCAGGATGTATTTTTCTTGTACACTTTTAAAAACTGTTTTAAATCATCATGATCTGGATAGCTTACATGTACTACTTACTGTCACCTCCTTTGCATAATGTTTTGCAGGAATGCATTGCTAGATGGGGAGCATTTTCTTTCCCATTGTGTTCTCATTCTCCTCATTCATCCCAAATTTTGTTTCTTCATTCCTGGGATGTGGGCAATACTGGCTGGACCAGTTTTTCTTGCCCATCTCTAGTTGCTCAAGAAAACGTGGTGAGTTGCCTTCTTGAACTGCTGATGTCCATGCAAATCATTAATAGGGCGCTCCAGAATTTTGACCCAGTATCACTGGGTCTGCTTTAGTGTCCGCAATGCTTTGTGAGTTCTTACTTGAACTGTACTTTTAAAAACAGAACCTAGAGCATGGAGTTTCTTCACAATGCTACTTAATTATATGCAGTGCACCTGCAACTCAGTAAGGTCAAAGCAGTGCAGAGGCCACTTGTGCCATGCTGCTATAGAAATGAGTTGGATATATGAATTTTACATGACTTCCAACTTCTTTCAGTTGGGCTTGGTCAGCTTGGTCTTTGCACTCAAAATTCAAGGCAGATTAGTTTCCAATTTCACCAATTTTACTGAAATACTTTATATCACTACATACTTATTGTAATATTAAGATATCTGTGTACCCGCATATTTTAGGTATAAGGGCACGTTCATACCCTTCGAGAAAAATTACTGGTATTTTGAAAAGAAAACTCTCAGTTTGAGATATAAAAAAAACCTCTACTTCATTTATCTTGGAGATCTGGAGCGAATTTTAGCCTAGTTAGTATATACTCTTGCCCTCCTGATCAAGAATGTAATATAATTGTTGCTGAAATATACATTAGTGGATCAAAACATAATATTTTACTTTGTCGGGAGTAGTGTGCCCTTGTGCTTTTGATCATAATTGTTGCTGTGTTCCTGGTTTTAACATTTTGCAGACCTGTCCAGTGTTGGCCTGGTTACACTTAGCCCTAGAGTGGCTTACCTCCAACTTCTCATATAAGTAGTCACTGTCTCTACTTCAACTGTGATTAACTATTAAAACGTGATGTGACCTTAAAAAGACATCAGTGCCATGTTTGACGGAGTGTGGCATCAAGGAGCCTGAGCAAAACTAGAAACAATAGGGATTGGTGAGAAAACCCTCTGCTGGCTGGAGTCATACCTGGTGCAAAGGAAAGTTTTATTGTGGTTATTGGACATCAGTTATTTCAACTCCAAACACCTCTGCAGGAGTACTCAGGGTAATGTCTTTGGGTCGATCATCTTCAGCTGCTTCATCAATGATCTTCCATCTATCATAATATCAGAAGTGGGGATGTTTGCAGATGACTGAACATTGTTCGGTGCCTTTTGCAACTCCACAGATGCTGAAGCAGTCTGTGTACAAACGTAGAAAGACCTGGACAATATCCAGGCAAGTTGTGGTGTTCCCATGCATTTTATCATTATCCGTTTAGATGGAAGTGATCTAAGGATCTTTGACAAATCCCTGCAGTGTATCTTGTAGATCGTAAGCACTGTTGCTACTGAGTGTTGGTGGAATGACTGAATGTTTGTGGGTGTACTGCCAATCAAGCGAGCAGGCAAATTATAAGTATTCGATTACACTCCTGACTTGTGTCTTATAGATGATGGACAGACTTTGAGGGTGTCAGGAAGTGAGTTACTTACTACAGGATTCCTAGCCTCTGACTTGCTGTTGTAGCCATACTATTTATATGGCAAGTCCAGTTGAGTATCTGGTCAGTGGTAACCCCCAGATGTTGATAGTGGGGTATTCAATGAAGTTAATGCTATTAAATGTCAGGGGGCAGTGGTTAGATTGTCTCTTATTGGAGATGGTTCTTAAAATGAAAACCTGGCTGTTTTAGGTGCCAGATGATAATGTTGTTAACATATTTGTAAAAAGCTTGAAATTTAGAATGGAGTAGTAATTGCTACAAATGCTCAGCAAAACCATTAGCATGTTAAAAGAGAGATGTTCTTAACGCTCTACTTCAAAAATTTAACAACAACACTGTTTTCTGCTATAAAATCAGTACCTTTAGCAATTGTTTTTGCTGTGATGTATGATAAGGTTATGGAATCATGATTTTTTTTTGTACTGATGCAGTGTTAAGAGGAAATGTTTACCATTCGAACAAAATGATGTCAGCGTAATCATTCATAACTATTTAACATTGACCTGAACTTTGTAATTTGTCAGTTCTTTCAGCCATTCAGGCTGTAGTACAACTGTTTATAGAATAAGAGAGTAGGGAGCTTATTTTCTGACGAATATTTATTTTTTGGTACATTTTTGTGCAGAAAAGTTTGCTGCTTTTATAATGCAAACCACAAATAATTTATTTTGTAATCCTTAAATAATTACAAAGCAAATGCAACACCAAAGCAGATTTTATTTCATTATTTTTGTGAACTGTAATATTGCATAGAAACCAGTGTCATTGTTTGCACCCTCTCCCATTCCATGTGTTTCATCCCAGCCTTTTAACACATCTTTCTATTCACTTTTTAATAATGTAATCATCCAGTTTCGTTTAGAAAACATCTAACCTATTTTTCTAAACACTTCTTAGTTCTGTAATAATTTCATAAGAAATTAATGAAATGAATTGAATTGACTTTTGATGTTTCAAGCAGTAATAAAATTTAGAAACTTTCTTGTTGCAGCACATTTCTCTGATCCAGCAAAAACTAGTGCTGATTTTAACTGAAAGGAGTTTAGGGGGATTGGTTAAGAGCTCATTTTGGGGGCAGGTGGGGCAAACAGCAACTTTGTGAATCACCTCCCCTGAGTTCTGGGCCATACTAACTGTTAAACATAAACTTAGACTAATTCCTGCTCACGTATCATCAGGAACGATGAGACTGGGGTGAGCAGATTTGGGTGAGCTCATGAAAGCACTGCTGCTGAAAGCATTCTCTGATAAGGTGAAGGACAGTGGTGATCAGTTGATTGGAAGAAAGCATCTGACCTCTTTGAGATGGCCCAATTAATGAATTACAAATGTAAAATTATTGTGAATTTATCAGTTACTTTTAACTCAATAGTTTTATGACTATTGATCAGGCAGACAAACTCCACTTTGACAATGCAATTCATGATGTGGAGAACGCACCCCAGTAACCTGGAGTGGCCTGGTTAATTAAATCACTGAACGTCATTTACTTCAACGCTATTGGTGTGTTTTCTGAAACTGAGCAGATTCTGTATCTGCCTGATGGGCAGGAGCAAGAGTTCATTCGCCATGGCCAATGATATGAGGGCATGATAAGTAGGGAGGATAACTTTCTAATCTGATCCAGTTTAGGGAAGAGAAAGGCAGAGTGTGGGAGCCCTTTAGTCTTCCATACGAGATGTAGAAGGGCACTCCTGCTCCTCAAGTACACATGGAATCCTGAAATTCAATGTTTCAAATTTGTTTTTCTTGACCTTTTTCTACTGCATGACCTCCTTTCCAATAGGCCTTGTCTGATCCTGAATATTTTCCTGCTCTCCCGTTAAGACTTCAAACTTAAATTGCAGATCAGTTCCAATAAAATAAATTGACATGGTTTGCATATTTATAGAATGATCACACTTTCATTTACCTGCTCAAGAGACCTTCTGAACCTTCTAGAATTTTGGAGCAGGGAAGTCTTGATGCAATCATTTAAGAAAGGCTATAAGGAAAAGCCAGGGAACGATAGATCGGTGAGCCTTGCGTCAGTAGTAGGTATGTTGCTAGAGGAGAGTCTGAGGGACAGGATTTGCATGCATTTGAAAAGGCAAAGTGTGATTAGGGATAGTCAACATGGCTTTGCGCATGGGAAATCATGTCTTTATAATATGATTGATTTTGTTGAAGAGGTGATGAAAGAAGATTGATGAAGGCGGAGTGGTAGAAGTTGTCTATATGGACTTCAGCAAAGCATGTGACAAGGTTCCGCATGGCAGACTGGTTAGTAAGATTAGCTCACTTGAGATCCAGGAGAGCTAGCCGATTAGATACAAAATTGGCTTGAAGGTAGGAGACAGAGCGACTTTTCAGGCTGGAGACCTGTGACCATTGGCATGCCACAATGATCAGTGCTGGATCCACTGCTTTTCGTCATTTATATAAATGATGTGAATGTAAATAAAAGAGAAATGGTTAGTAAATATGCAGATGACACCAAAATAGGTGGTGTAGTGGATAGTGAAGAAGACTATCTTTTGATCAGATGGGCCAGTGGGCCAAGGAGTAGCAGATGGAGTTTAATTTAGATAAATGTGAGGTGTTGCATTTTGGAAAAGCAAAGCAGGGCAGGACTTGCACAGTTAATGGTAGGACCCTATGGAGTGCTGCCAAACAAAGGGATCTTGGGTGCAAGTGCATAGTTCCTTGAAAGTGGAGTTACAGATAGGCTAGTGAAGAAGGCGTTTGACATACATGCATTCATTGGTTAGAACTAGAGGGGATAGGTTTAAGGTGAGAGGGTAAAGATTTAAAAGGGAGTTGAAGGGTAACTTTTTCACACAGGAGGTGTGTGTATGGAATGAGCTGCCAGAGAAAGTTGCGGAGGTGGGTACAATTACAACATTTCAAAGGCATCTAGATGGGTATATGAATAGGAAGGGTTTAGAGGGATATCGGCCAAATGCAGACAAATGGGACTGGGTCAGATTGGGATGTCTAGTAGGTGCAGACACGTTGGACCAAAAGGTCTGTTTCCATGCTGTATGACCCAATAATTTATATAATTAGTGGGCAGGAAGTGCATCTGGCTATGAAACCACCCGACAAATCCAACTGGTGATTGATATGAATAGAACGAAATATTGTTTGATCAAAAAATGTAATTTTCATACATTGACAAGTTAGATTTTCAATTTATATTAGTATAGAGCCCTTAGACAATCTGTGAAAAAATTGTCAGATTGTCGCATTCATTTTTGTGCCTGTGCTTAAGTATTGCTTTTTTTTTTTTTTTGTTCATTGTTCTCAGTATCTTGTTTTTTATTGTATGCAGGCTTGCAATTGTTTGTGGTCATCTTTCTGAATATGGAAGTGTACAGTCCAAAATCAAAAATGGCTCTCTTTTCAAAGTAAGTTTGGCATTGTGCCATTTGACCATATTTCACAGTACTTTGTAAGGAAAGCTTGCTCTTTGGTAACTTCGTTTTCTTTATTGGGCTGTACCCAAATGATGCTAATACTTAATATTGAGCAACTTCCAATAATTAATTCAATTTTCTATTTCTTAGGCCTTTTAAGAACTTTTTTTTTTAACAGTGGCCGTGTTTAGAAGGCTTTTATCCCTGCTTTACTTCTGTTTGGGGATTGACTTAGACCAATTCATGAAAGACAACTTCGCTATATTTTGAAATTTATTGGTTAACTGTTTCTTAGCAAGAGGCTGATTGTTACAGGATAGAGTCATTAAATGGTTTGGCCAGTTTCTGGTTTCTGTGGTCTAAAGCTTTACCGGCATATGCCAGAACTTTATTTGCCAAATTTTATTTGTTAATTTTGCTTCTTAATAAATATAGTGTGTGAGAAATGTTACTCAACTTACACCATAGCAATGAGGTGACTGGTATAAAATTGTCAATCCATAAAATCTTATTGGTAGGGGTTTTCATGTAGTTTCTAGCAAGGTAATATAATAATCCAAAATTTTACACCTGATATAATTTGGCATATTTTAAGAAAATTATCGAATACTCATTGTCAGAATGAAAGATTAGAATTTTTTTTAAAAAAGACAATATAATTTCCAACTCTTGCTTATAAATCCCACCTGACAACAGTAGCCCTTCAAAAAGTGCTTCTATGGCTTTATGATGTGTGACGAAAAAGGATCGCCATTGATAATGGGTATGAAGCATGTACATTGTTCAAAGTCGCTTTCCAAATAGGTGAGTTTTTCAAATAGATACATTTAGCTAGTTTGTGTAAATAATCTTTGTTGGCCTCGGTGTATTGAAGCAAAACGAGCAAAGGAAATTTAAATGTAGATTGGTCCATGATCTAATTGAATGGTTGACCAATCACAGCAGCTGAATTGTCTACTCCAGTTTTGTGGAAGGAGGATTATTTGAAGTGACTGTAGGATAAAAATACGAAAAGTTAAGAACTCAATGCAAATAGGAGGCTTTAAAGAAGTTCACAAGTTCTGAAAGGCATTGTTACTGATGGGACAGAAAGGGAGTATGGGAAATGGGTAAGGAAGAATTTTTAAATAAAAATTTTGAATAGGAGAGTAATCATTTTTTAAATTGTCAAATGTGATTTTAGATTCAAACAATATTTACTCTTGATGTTATGTACTAACTAGTTATTTAACTAGTATTTATTGTTCTCTTATATATAGGACCACATAGACAAAGCAATTGAGTTGAAACCGCAGGATCCTAAGCTGTATCATCTACTGGGAAGATGGTGCTATGCAGTAAGTTGGAAAATTCAGTAAAAGTATCTTTGGGCAGGATATAAATGGAATGGTGCTTTCCCTCAAACTTAGCTCAGCATTTTTGAAGCATATGGCATCCCATTATCCGTGGCTTCTCAATCATGAAAGAGACTGCCTGTTCCAGAAATAATCACGAGACATTCCAGATTGAGAACAATGACTATTAATATCACAGCTTCCAATACAATCCTGAACTGAGTTTATGGTTCCACTTTATATATGTCACAGAAATAAGAATATTACTTGATGTTTGAGCTTCAGGTTTTTAGTTGTTCGTTTGTCCTATTTAACTTTTTGTGGTCTAGCAAACTGGAAATATCTAGATGCTGTGGCATCATTGATGATCAAATTCTAAAGTAAGCATTGATCTATTGGTATTAGTAACCAGCAAAATGTGCAAGTTAATAGAGACATTGATTTATTCTCTGGACTGCACCGTCTCCTCGGTGATTCATGAGCTGGGAAACAGAATGAATAAGAATTTTTATTGCATCACATATTCTGCAGTTTGCTGTTTCTGTTTTCATAGCATCTGTCTGACCTCTTTTCACCATATTTTCCATTTCTGCAGTTTTTTACACAGTGCATCATTGGGAATGCTGATTCATAACCCTGTGTCAAGGACATTTGATACCCAATACCAGAAAGCCAAAATGTCTGGTAAACACCAAGGTGCTGTAGTTTACTTGATGTATAGATTACCAACTATGAACAATCGCAAGCCCTCATCCAACTGACAGCAACAGTTGTAGAATGAAAACAAAGCGATTGTGCAGCTGAGCTTTGTTCAGTGAGTTGCTGCCAAAGAGTTAAGGGTGAGAAATTTCTACTCTTTTTTTCGGGCTGGGGTGGATAGTGTGGCTGGCCTTGTCCCAGCCTGGCCCCGGCTTCTGGCACCGATCCCACTGGATGTTACCTGTCATTGATGAAGGCCTTTGTAGTGAATGAGAAGACTGGAACCCAATTCTTGATAGGTTCAACAGGCAGGGAAGGAGGAATGTTTTATGAGTGGGAGTTAGGAGAAACGGTTAGGATAGAGTCATTGATTCATACAGCATGGAAACAGACCCTTCGGCCCAACTAGTCTATGGCAACCATTTTCCCAAGCTAAACTAGTCCCACTTACCTCATTTGGCCCATATCCCTCCAAACCTTTTCTATTCATGTACCTATCCAAATACCTTTTTTAAATGCTGTAACTGTACCTGCATCCATCACATCCTGTGGCAGTTTATTCCACACACAAACCACTGTTTTTTTAAAAAAAAAATTGCCCCTCATATCCATTTTAAAACATTCTCCTCTGACCTTAAAAATATGCCACCTAGTTTTGAACTACCCCACCCTAGGGAAATGACCCTTGCTATTCACCTTATCTATGCCCTTCATGATTTTATAAACTTCCATAAAGTCACCCCTCAGCCTCCCATGCTCCAGTGGGAAAAAAAAGTCCCAGCCAACCACCCTTATAACGCAAACCCTCTATTCCTGGTGACATCCTGGTAAATCTTTTCTGAACCATTTCTAATTTAATAATATCCTTCCTAAAGCAGGGCAACCAGAACTGCACACAGTCCTCCAGAAAAGGTCCCACCAACGTCCTGTACAACCTCGACATGATACCCCAACTTGTATACTCAAAGGTCTGAGCATAAAGGCAAGCATTCTAAACACCCTGTGTACCTTTGTTGTAAATTTCAAAGAACTGTGTACCTGAACCCCTAGGTCTCTTTGTTCTGTGACACTACAAAGGGTCCTACTACTGACTATATTAGTCTTACCAATTTTTTGTTTCACCAAAATGCATTACCATACATTTATCTAAGTTAAACTCCATCTGCCACTCCTCAGCCCTCTGACCCAACTGATCAAGATCTCTTTGTAATCTTGGGTAACCTTCTTCACCGTCCACTATACTGTCAGTTTTGATGTCATCCGCAAACTTACTTACCATGCTGTTGGAGAGTTTTTCCCGACGTGGGAGAAAGACTCAGGAGGCAGGCAGGATTCATGCAATGGAAGATGTTTATTCAAGCTGAAACTGGTTTATGCAGGGAAAGGACCAAAGAATCTTCCCCGAATCGTCTGGCTTCTGAAGTCAGATCAATGACGCACTCTCTGCTTTTACAAAGAAATACAGCGTTTTTATACATTTTGGGTTACAGTAATCAAATATGACATAGTCATGGTCCTTCCCCTTAATTCAAACACACAATCCTGTTGGATACATAATCAGTGATGGGCACTTCCACGGACAGCCCCAGGTTCCTATGATCTTAGGGTATCAGCTAGACATTGTAATTGCTTGGCCTTGGGATCTTCCTGTGCGTCCCAATCATTTGCCTTCCAAACGTTTAATGACTATACTCCTTCGGGTCTTTCTCAGGCTTGTTTATCTGTAAGAACAGCTCACATTCTATTTACCCGTTGTGTTTTGGTGTTGTCCTTTATCACATTTAGTTACTCCTTTTATTTTCCCCCTGTCCCACTTACAGAATGTAAAAATAAAAAGTCAGTTAGTTTTAACTAATTGCTGTAAGGTTAAAAACAGGAACAAAAACAAAGTTGCTGGAAAAGCTCAACAAGTCTGGCAGCATCTGTGGAGGAGAAAACAGAGTTAACGTTTCGGGTCCGGTGATCCTTCCTAGTTCTGAGGAAGGGTCACCGGACCCGAAACATTAACTCTGTT
>JAHRHZ010000039.1:28921421-28938821 GCA_024137785.1 Ginglymostoma cirratum
TTCTGAAGAAGGGTCTAGGCCTGAAACGTCAGCCTTCCTGCTCCCCTGTGCTGCTTGGCCTGCTGTGTTCATCCAGCTCTGCACCTTGTTATCTCAGATTCTCCAGCATCTGCAGTTCCTGCTATCTCTGCAGGTAGAAATGCTTGGTCCAATGGCAGGCCTGTCAGACAGCATGAAGTCATGATCAAGAAGCACAGAACCGTAATAGTACAAACGGAACCAATTTTGCCCTTTTAGTCCATGCCAGCTTTTGGCAGGGGCAATTTAATTAATCCAAACCCTTTAATGTGAGAAATTCTTTTCTTGGCAGGTGTATGTCCAATTCCCCTGTGACAGCTATAATTGTAGTGGAGAAATATTCACAGGTAGTACATTCCAACTTCTAATCACTAAATGACTAGTTCTCAAGCAATTGAGCAGCTTTGAGCTGGGAACAAGTTTCAGAGAGAGCATGAGAAATGTTCGGTTCTTCCCTAGCTCAGGAGTGGTCCCTGTTCTCTGCAGCCAAAACTCAATGCAAGCCTGAAGAAATCAGTTTATTTTTCCTGCAGCAATTGTCGTAAGCTATGATTTTTAGCTGGTAAGTCAGGGACTTTTTAGGAGTAAACAGTCGCCTTGTGTCACATACCAGCCAGTGGAAGCATTGGGAGAAAGATGGCTTAAGTAATGTGCCGACCAGCAGAAGAGTCACAATGATCATCTCAACAGTAGGACCCGAGAACAAAAACTACTGAGCTTCCTTTCCAATTTTTCCCATCTGTCCGTAACCTATTATACACTGTCCGTGGCATGTGAGGAGGAAAGCATCTATGGGGATAGCGTTTTAATTAGTGGCATTATTATATGCTGATGGTTTATAACTGTTTACCTGTAGGTACAGTCTAATTATTTTTCATAAATAGTGATTATGGTTCAGTATGGAAATGGGTCCATGCTTTCTATCAACCTGGGTTTGAAAGTCAGGTAAATTGGGGAAGTTTGTGTACTTTAAAAAAATCTTTTGCTTTTATGACATCTCTGGAAATAACTGGATTCGAATTCCAGCACATTACCCTTGTTAAGTCGTAACAGCTTTTACATTATGTTGTTACTCTAGGTCTATGTATTGTGTCACTAAGAGAAGCTAAGACATAAAGAAGACAGGCTCTAAGGGAAAATACAAGTTTGGTTTGATGACTTTTGGCTGGGTAATTGGATTTTTTTAAAGAAGTTGGTTTGCAAGGTTTGTTTCATGGTGATTTTTATTTCAGCATTGTGGACAAGAGGATGCATGATGGTCAGTATCAGAGTGAGAAACTGGAGTTTTATTCATTGGTATCATGGTTTGGTGAGCTGCAGGGCAACCAGTCAAAACAGGGACTGTGTTAACTGATCCTGCCATCATCTTCAAGAGCTCCAACCCATTCCTCATCTACTCACCAAATAATGCATGACAAGAAAAATGTTCTCATGAAGAATTTGTACAGAGAACAGTAAACCACGTGACACATGCTACACATTCCTAAGAGTCCTTCAGAGAGACCCGGCAGAGTGTGTTCAGGCAACAGAGTTTTGCTTATACATGCCAAAGGTCTACTCTATGACACATTGTGTAGCATTATGTCTACGACTATACACACGGCATCCACGTATATGGGTTGTGTATTAAAGTCATGAGCCAGAGGGTCAGTGGATAGCTCTCATCATTCGATAGTTAACTTCTGTTTTTTTTAAACATATGGTTCAGTATAATGGTGCAGTGGGCTGCATCAGAACAAAGCTATGATGACAGCTTCAAGGATTGCAGGCATTCACTTATTTCATCAGAGATTGGTCGCATGCCAGCTGGACATTGGAGGGAGTGAGACTGTTTGAGATGCATTTCTGAATTTATAACATCTAACAACTATAAAATGCAAACAACTTTCATATGAACTATAGAGTCATAGAGCTGTACAGCATGGAAACAGACCTTTCGGTCCACCTCAACCATGCTAACCAGATATCCTAAATTAATCTAGTCTCATTTGCCAGCATTTGGTTCATATCCCTCTAAACCCTTCCTATTCATACACCCATCCAGATGCCTTTTAAATGCTGTAATTGTACCAGCCTCCACCATTTCCTCTGGCAGTTTGTTCCACACACGCACCATCCTCTGCGTGAGAAAGTTGCCCCTTAGGACCCTTTTAAATCAGTTCATCATCATCATCATATCCCTACAGTGCGGAAACAGGCCCTTCAGCCCAACAAGTCCACACCGATCCTCAGAGCATCCCACCCAGACCTATGCCCCTAATCTACGCATCCCAGAACACGACAAGCAATTTAGCATGGCCAATCCACCTAGCCTGCACATCTTTGGACTGTGGGAGGAAACCGGAGCACCTGGAGGAAACCCACGCAGACATGAGGAGAATGTGCAAACTCCACACAGACAGTCGCTTGAGGGTGGAATTCAACCTGGGTCCCTGGCGCTGTGAGACAGCAGAGATAACCGCTGAGCCACTGTTCCGCCCCAAATCTTTTGTTTTCTCACCTTAAACCTGTGCCTTCTAGTTCTGGACTTTCCCCACCCTGGGGAACAGATCTTGGCTATTCACCCTAGCTATGCCCCGCATGATTTTATACATCTCTATAAGGTTATCCCTTAGCCACCAACACTCCAGGAAAAATAGCTACACCCTATTCAGCCTCTCCCTATGGTATAAACCCTCCAACCATAGCAACTTAAATCTTTTCACAGATTTTTCACAACATCCTTCCTGTAGCAGAGAGACCAGAATTGAACACAGTATTCCAGAAGAGGCCTAATCAATATCCTGTACAGCTGCAACATGACCTTTCAACTCCTATACATAATCCACTGACTAATAAAGCCAAACATACCAAACACCTTCTTCACTATCCTGTCTACCTGTGACTCTACTTTCGGAGAACTATGAACTTGCACTCCAAGGTCCCTCTGTTCAGCAACACTCCCCAGGACCTTGCCATTAAGTGTGTAAGTCCTGCCCTGATTTGCTTTTCCAAATTGCAGCACGGCATATTTATCTAAATTAAACTCCCCAATCATGTCAAAATGTTTGAAATGTTTCATATAAGAGTATATAATTTAACTGCAATGATTTTTGGAAAGCATAACCTTTGCTATAAAGTTAAGACTTCACTCCTGTTGTCTTCCATTAGGTAAGTTTATACTGTGGGGCATAATCATAGTTCATATTTAGTTAACCTTAAATTATGCATTTACCTAGAACTAGATCTTACTTCAAGTACATCATATTTGCACAAAATATATCTGAAGATATATAGCAGTTTGCATCTACCTGGTCTTTTCTTTCTAACAATAACTGGAATCCTTCTTCCTTATCCAATTCTGGATTCTCATGTAGATTATCTGCTTCCTGGATGAGGACATCAAATTCCCTGGTCTGGCTGTCTTCTTGTAATGAAGATCCTGATGTAGTGTTTACTATCGAACATATCACCTTTTCTTCTTCAGATTCTTCTTCTGTATCCGTATGTGCTGTGATATAGCTGGAAATGGAAGAGTTTACGGGTTCACTAGAATGTGTATGCCACGGGTTCTAAATTCTGAACGTGCACAGTTCTATATGATAAATCACAATGTGACTGCAGAATGTATAGTATCAGAATTAGTAATGTTGGAACACTAACAGCAAAGCTTTTAAATGGTTCTTAGGATCACTAGCATAACTACTTTCAACACAAGTTCCTTTTTAAACTTTTAATACTGCAGAAACTAGCAAACAAGTTAAAACAAAAAATGAAGTCAATTATTGCACAAGAAAGCTAGCTTGAAATGTGTAACCACGGGCAATGTCAAATGACATTTTACGACAATTCAAGCTTCACTCTTCAGAATTAGGACTCAGTTGTACAAGATACAGCACATTTGTCAAGTTTAGGATAAACTCCAATACAAATGCAGATAAAGCATGTGATACTCCAATAGAGTATTGGGAGAGTGTTACATCTTGGTGCCATCTTTCAGACATGATATTGAACAGATATCTAGTATACCTGGTCAGGTGTACATCAAAAATCTAATAGTATGTTTGACCAGTTGGAAGTTCTTCAAAGTGCTTAATATTTCATTGGAAACAACAGCTTATATTGCATAAGACTGGCTGAGAATACACCAGGAGACTATTGCTTGCTTTTGTTTGTACCAGAAGTTCTGATGTTACCATTTCCCAAAAAGTGATTTTTACAAATAACAAATATGGCAGATTGCAATCTGAGACACATGCATTGTACTCACTTTCTACTCAGGAAATTAGTTTTCTTTTATTTTCCCTGAAGACCATAGGTAAGGAAAAACTTTACTTGCATAGAATCAAACAGCAATGAAACTGGCCATTTGGCCCACCACATCTATGCTGACCAACAAACACCAAACAACACTAATTCCATGTACGAGCTCTTGGTCCATAGCCTAATATGCCTGGCATTTTAAGTGCTCATCCAGAAGTTTCTTAAATGTTGTAACAGTAACTGCCTCCACCACCCTCTCAGGCAGCACATTCCATATTTCTACCTCTGGGGGAATTTGTTTCCCCCCTCAGATCTCCTCTAAACCGCTTATTCCTCACGGTAATATTATGCCCTCTGTCTTAGACATGTCTGCCACGGCGGAAAGATTCTCACGATCTACCCTGTCTGTGGCTTCCATAATTTTGTATACCTCAGTCAGATCCCACCCCCCCAACCTCAGCTTCCTCTGCTCCAAGGAAAACAAACCCAGCAAACCTTCAGACTGTAAGGCACTGTCAGGTGTAGCAAGAGTGATTCATGTCTTTGTTAAAACACAACACACAGCAGTCTCTCAGTTCTCTCTGCAAGCTAAGTCTAGCACTGAATTCATCAATTTTGCTTTCAATGGTTTGGACGTTTGCCAGGAGTATGCTAGGGAGGGCGGTGGTGGTTGGGGGATTTGAATCTGCATTGCTTTTGTCTCACCTGCGGACCAGCGCAGCTTCCATGTTTCCTAGTAGGTTTGCTGCTTCTGGTCAGTCCTGGGTATCGGAGGTGCAAATCTGCTGCTCCGGAAGGGAAGCGAGTCAGGTCAGGTCGCCGTAGGGTCGGAGTTCCGGCACTGGCTGGTCGGGCCTCCTCAGGGTTGGGTCGTTGTGGTAGGTTTCCTGCTTCAGCAGTCTAATAACTGCAGGAAAGAAGCTATTCTTGTACCCTTTGGTACACGTGATTCAGCTTTTGTATCTTCTGCCTGACAGAAGAGGTTGGAAGAGATTATACCCAGGGTGGGAGGGGTCTTTATTAACGTTGGCTGCCTTTCCACAGCAACGAGAAGTATAGCTGGAGGTGAGGGTGGCTTGCGTGATGGCCTGGCCTGTGTTCACAATTTTGTCGTTCCCTACAGTCCTGGGCAGAGCAGTTGCCTTACCAAGCCGTGATGCATCCAGACAGCAAGTTTTCTATGATGCGTATATAAAAGTCGGTGAGAGTCTGATGGACGTTCCGAGTTTCCTTAGCCTCCTGAGGAAGAAGAGGTGTTGTTGTGCCTTCTTGACCATCACATCCACGTGGGTGGTCCAGGGTTAGATTGTTGATCATTCCTAGGTACTTAATGCTCTCGACCCTCTTCCCCTCAGCTCCATTGCTGTAGATGGGGGCATGTCCTCCTCCTTGCTTGTTGAAGTCGATGATGAGCTCTTCAGTTTCGCTTACATCGAAGGAGAGATTATTATCTTTGCACCACGACACCATGCCCTCTACCTCCTTCCTGTATTCTGACTCACCATTGTTTGATATCCGGCCTACAACAGTGGTGTCATCAGTGAACTTGTAGATGGAGTTTGTACGAAATTTGGCCACAGTCATGAGTGTACAGGGAGTACATGAGAGGTGTGAGTACACATCTTTGTGGGTGCAGGAGATGCTGTTGTCTGACCGCAGTCTATGGGTCAGGAAGTTGAGGATCCGGTTGCAGTAGGCAGAGCAGAGACCTAGGTCTCAGAGTTCGGATGTGGAGGTGCTGGTGTTGGACTGGGGTGGACAAAGTCAGAAATCAAACACCAAGTTATAGTCCAACAGGTTTATTTGAAAACACAATCTTTCAGAGTCTCAGTCCCTCTTCAGGGCTGGGGGTCCAAAAGCTTGTGTTTCAAATAAACCCGTTGGACTACAACCTGGTGTTGTGCGATTTCTGTTAGAGTTTGGAGATTGGTTTGGTTGGGATTATAGTGTTAAAGGTGGGCCTGTACTCGTTAAGTAGAAGCCCGAAATTGGTATCCTTTATAATATACATGCTCCAGGGATGACTGTAGGGACAGGGAGATATTGTTCTGCCATAAACTTGTCGTGACGGGAGGCAAACTGCAAGGTACCAAGGCAGGCTGGGAGGCTAGAGTTGATGTGAGCCATGACTAACCTCTCAAAGCACCTCATAATTATGGTAGCTAGAGCCACTGAGCAGTCGTCATTGAGGCACACCGCATGAGTTTTCTTCTGTACAGAAGTTCACACCACAGTAGGACTATTCTATGCAGTTCTGGACACCACTATCAGAAGGATGTGATTAACTGGTAGAGTGCAGAGGACATTCACCAGTACATTGCCAAGGATGGAGCATTTTAGCTATGAAGTGAGGCTGGATAAGCTTGTATTGTTTTCCTTAGAGCAGAGAAGGCTGAGAGAGAACTTGATTGAAGTATATATGATTATGACCTGTCCGAAAGATGTGATGACACTGGAGAAGGTGTAGAGCAGGTTCACTAGGATGTTGCCTGGGTTGAAAAGTGTCTGTTATGAGGAAAGACTGGATAGGTTGGGTTTGTTTACCTTGGAGCAGAGGAGACTGAGGGGGAATCCGATTGAGGTATACAAAATTATGGGAGGCACAGGCAGTAGATTGTGAAAATTTTTTCTCCATGGCAGACATGTCTAAGACCAGAGGGCACAAGTTTAAAAGGTGTGTAAGTGGTTTAGAAGGGATCTAAGAAAAAAAACGTTTTGAATAGAGGGTGGTAGAAATAGGAATGTGCCACCTGTAGAATATTGGAGACAGGTACTCTCGCAAGATTTAAGAAGCATCTTGATGAGCATTTAAAATACCAGGGTGCAGTATGTTATGGACCAAGTGCAAGTAAACGTGGTTAGTATAGTTTGATGTTTGTTGATCGGCATTGACGTGATGAACCTGTTTCTATGCTGTATGACTCTGACTCCATGAGCAACATGGACAGTATGGACAAGCAGCAGCTATTCCCCTTAGTTGAGCAGTCACTAACAAGGTGACATAATTTTAAGGCGAAGGGCAAGAAGTTTAATGTGGGAACCTGGAATGCACTACCTGGGAGAGTAATAGAGACAGGAAACCTCACAACTATTAAAAGTGTACCTGGATGACCACTTGAAATGTCGTAACATTCAAGGCTATGGGTCAAAGTGAGATTTGTGTAGATAGTGTAGCTCAGACTCTATGGGCCAAAAGGGTCTCTGTTATGCTGTATAACTCTATGTTGGTGGTACACACTACTCTTACTGAGTCTCAGTGGTGGAGGGAGTAGATAGCTGAAGGCACTGAACACAACAAAGGTTATGGGCCTCGACAATATTCCAGTACAATAGAGTACCCAAGCTCCATAATGAACCATGCCCCAGGGAACCCAAGAATATGGCAACGTACACCTATCGCACTTTCACCCCCTCTTTCCCTGTCCCCAAACAATCTGACGTCTCCTCTTGTCCTTGCAATGAGGCCTCCCACAAGGAATCCCAAGGTTCAAGACAATGCACTGAAGAAGAGAACTAAAGCTTGGGGGCAGCCATCACAACAGCACAAATGGGGAAAGGTTACTGTCAAAAGCATTTAGCCATACTTTAATGAGGGACTGGAAGTAGTATGGAGGGTAGCAAAGATGCAGAATGCACTCTGGCTGGGGGATTTCACTGTCCATTACCAAGAACTACCACTCAGCTCCTGACCTCATTACTGCCTTGGTTCAAACATAGACAAAAGAACTGAATTCTAGAGGTGAGGCAAGAGTGACAATCCTTGACAGCAAGGCCACAATTGACAGACTGTGACAACAAGGAGCCTAAGCGAAACTGGATGCAGGCATACTTGGCACACAGGAAGATGATTATGGTTGATGGAGATGAGTCATCTCAACTCCAGTACACCTCTGCAGGAGTTCCTCAGGCAGTGTTCTAGACTCAAGCATCTTCAGTTGCTTCATCAACAATCTACCGTCCATCATAAGGTCAGAAGTAGGGATGTTTGCCAACGACTGCACAACATTCAGCACTGTTCAAGATTCCTCAGATAATGAAGCAATCCATGTTCAAAAACAACGACAGCTGGACATTACCTAAGCTTGGGTTGACAAGTGGCAAGTAACATTTGCGTCACAAAATGCCAGGCAACAACCATCTCCAATAAGAAACAACCTAACCACCACCGTCAACACAAAATGGTGTTACCATCACTGAAAGCCCCAGTATCAACATTGAGGGTTATCATTGACTAGAAACTCAACTGGACTTGCCATATAAATGCAGTGGCTACAAAAGCCAGTCACAGGCTAGGGATACTGCAGTGAGTAACTCATCTTCTCACTCCCCAAAACCTGACCACTATCTACGATGTACAAGTCAGGAGCGTGATGGAGTACTCCTCACTTGCCTGGTCGAGAGCGGTTCAAATTACACTCAAGCTTGACAACACCCAGAACAACACAGCCTGCTTCATAAGCACCACGTCCATCGTTATCTACTCCCTCCACCACGGAGGCTCAGTAACAGTAGTGTATCTCGTAGATGGTACACACATGATCCTTAGGCAACACCTTCTAAATCCACGGCCATCCAGTGATGCCCATGTACACACAAAGAATTTTTCCTCACATGGGGCAATCTAGAACAATCAATCAGTCTTTGGATAAGGAGTACCAGATTTATAATAGAGATGAGGTTGAAGGTTGTTTCTCAGGACGGAGGCCTCTGATTAGTGGTGTGCTACAGGAGTCAGTGTCGGGACCTTTGTTATTTGTTATTTACATAAATGATCTGGATGTGAATGTAAAAGGCATGATTAGTAAGTTGATGGATGATACAAAATTAGATTATCAAAAATTACAGAGGGATCTTGATCAGATGGGGAAGTGGGCTGAGGACTGGCAAATGCAATTCAATACAGCTAAGTGTGAGGTATTGCACTTTGAAAAGTCAAATCAAGGTAGAACTTATACAGTAAATGGTGAGGTCCTGAGGAATGTTGTGGAACAGAGGGACCTAGGAGTTCAAGTACATAATTGGTTGAAAGCGGAACTCAGGTAGACAGGGTGGTGAAGAAGACATTTAACAGGCTGGCCTTCATTGGTTGAGGCATTGAGTTTAGGAGTTGGGATAATACGAGGCCACACTTGGAGTACTGTGTACAGTTTTGGTCAACTGTTATAGGAAAGACAGTTAACCTGGAAAGTGTGCAAAGAAGATTTACAAAGATGTTGCCGGGACTAGTAGGCATGAATTATAGGGAAGAGGTTAGCCAGGATAGGACTTTATTCTTTGGAATGTGGGAGAATGACAGGTGACCTTATTGAAGTGTATAAAATCATCAGGGGGCATAGGTAGAATGAATGCATATATAGTCTTTTACCCACGGAAGAGGAATTGAAAACTAGACGGCATAGGTTTAAGGTGAGAGGGAAAAGATTTAAGGAGGACCTGAGGGGCAATTTCTTCATGCAGACAGTGGTGCGTATATGAAATGGGCTGCCAGAGAAAGTGGTTGAGGCAGGTACAATAGTAACATATAAAAAACATTTAGATAGGTACATGGATAGGAAGGAATTAGAGGGATATGGACCCAGTGCAGGCAATTGGAACTAGCTGAGTGGGCACCATGGTCAACATGGACCAGATTAGGCTGAAGGGCCTGTTTCTGTGCTGTATTACTGTATGACTCTGAGGAAAAAATACTTCTCTCAAGGATTTAAAGGGTTGTGAATCTGTGGAATTCACTTCCCCAGAGTGTGGTGGATGCTGGGACACTGAGTAACATAAAGGAGATAGACAGATTTTTAATTAGTAACAGGTCGAAGGGTTAGGGAGCATAGTCCAGAAAGTGGAGTTGAGACCGATGTGATCAGCCATGAATGACAAAAAAAAAAATGGCACAGCAGGCTTGAGGGGTTGAATGGCCTACACCTGCTCCTAGTTCTTGTGTTCTTATGTAAAAGAGCTGAACTCCAAGGTGAGGTCAGAGTGACAGCGCTTGACATCATGGCTGCATTTTACAGATTATGGCATCAAGAAGCCCTAACAAAATAAGTCAACGGAAATTGGGGGGGAAACTCTTTGCTGTTGGAGTCATGCCTGGCACAATGGAAGATGGCGGTGGTTGGTGTAGGTCAGTCATCTCAGATCCAGGACATGTCTACAGGAGTTTCTCAAAATAATGTCAGAGGCCCAACTACTTTCAGTGCTTCATCAATAATCTTCCTTCCATCATAAGGTCAGAAGTGGAGACTTTTACTGACAATTGCACAAAATTCAGCCAGATTTGCAACTCCTCAGATACTGAGGCAGTCCATGTCCAAATGCAGCAAGACCTTATGAATATCCACCTTAGGTTGAAAAGTGGAAGGAACATTCATGCCACATAAATGCCAGGTGATGATCATCACCAATAAGCAACAATCTAATCATTCCCCTTGACATTCAAATGTCAGCACCATCACTGAATCCCCCACTACCAACTTCCTGGGACAAAAGTTGACCAGAAACTGCTTTATAAATAATGGGGTGGCACAGTGGCTAGCCCTACTGCCTCACAGCACCAGGAACCCAGGTTCAGTTCCACCCTCAGGTGACAGTCTGCGTGGAGTTTGCAAGTTCTCCCCGTGTCTGCGTGGATTTACTCCGGATGCTCCGGTTTCCTCCCACAGTCCAAAGATGTGCAGGCTAGGTGGATTGGCCATGCTTTGATTGCCCATAGTGTTCAGGATTACGTAGATTAGGTGGGTTATAGGGGGATTGGTCTGGGTGTGATGCTCCGAAGATCGGTGTGGACTTGTTGGGCGAAGAAGCCTGTTTCCGCACTGCAGGGATTCTCTGAAAAACAGGTCAGTTCGTGGGAAAACTGCAGTGAGTAACATGCTTCCTGACTTCACAAAGTCTGTCCACCATCTACAAGGCTCAAGTCAGGAGTATGACAGAATACTCTCCACTTGCCTGGATGAGTTCAGCCCTAACAACACAAGAGGCTTCACACCATCCAGGACAAAGCAGCCCACTTGACTAGCACCACATGAACGCACATCCAGTTATTCCATCACTGGCGTTCTGTAGCAGCAGTATGTGTAACCTATAAGATGCACAGTAGAAATTCACCCAAGATCTTATACAGCACCTTCCCAACCCATGACTATTTCCATCATGAAGGACAAGGGCAGCAGGATCATAGGAATATCACCAGCTGCAATTTCCCCTCCAAGCCACTCCATTCTGGCTTGGAAATTATATCATGGTTACTTCAGTGTCATTAGGTTAAAATCCTGGAATTCCCTCCCTAATAGCATTGTTGGTTTATCCACAGCACATGGATTGCAGTGCGGTAAGAAAGCAACTCATCAACACCTTCTAAAGGACAACTAGAGACAGGTAATAAATGCTGGCCAAGCCAGTGACATCCCACTTCCCACGAGTGAGTTTAAAAAAAAACACTTTCAACAGTCATATCTTGTACTTCTGGGGAAAAAAAGACTGATCAGGTCAGATAGAAGAGATCCTAATAAATCAGCAAGAGAAAGGGATTAACTGTCTTGGTTTTTCAAACCTGACTTTCCATCATTACACTCTAGATGACGACTTAACTTACGTGTCCTTTTGTCATTAAGCCAACTGTTTCATTTGAGCTTAACAGTGTCTTTGGACCACAATACAGCAGATAATTTCAGTATCTTGGATTCCTTTAGCACTAAAAACAAAAACAGTACTTGAGCAATAACCATATCTTTTCACTTTCTGAAAACTTTGGGAGCTACCTTCTCCACCCAAAGCTTTTTTCAAACTCGGCACAAGATATTCAAGGAGGACAATTAATTGCAGCAGAACACTTCTTCAGTTAACACCTGAAGTATTAGCCTTATCTTTTTAGATGCTGGTGTTTCCAGCAACTTCTGTTTCTGTTACAGAGTTTCACTGGTTTTATTTGTCATTGGCAGAAAGTAATGTTTATAGTTCAGAACTGGTAACAGTTGGAGGAACTGAAAACGAACATGTTTGAGGTTAGAATTCTCATCCGTATTGTGAACACTGTAGCCAACCCAAATTTCTTAAAACAAGCACAAAAATTTAAAAGATCAATTGATACCAACCCCAGACACTCAGCTTAATTTACTATGCCCTAATTAGTGCTATTTGTTGACTGAGAGGACATTAATTAATAAATATATGACAACTGAATGCAATCAGCTCTCCCCTTCCCATCCTTGGTACACCTTAGAACAATATTGGAACTATCACCGAAAGTTCTATAATGGCATAATACATTTTGGTTTGAATCACATTTATAGTCCTCAGTCTTTTAGAGCAAGGAAAATGCAAGGAAAATGCAATGTACAAATACAATAAAGTTAAAGATGTGTTTTCAGTTCTAAACCATCAAAATATTGGTCAATTTTGTTAAGGTTCTAAGCGAGTTGCCAGTATGTTGCCGCAAGGGATCTTTAACTTGGTCAGAAATGGAAACAGCTTGCTTTGATAAATCTCATTACAGTCAGGCAATTTTCAAAACGATGTCAAAAAAAAAAATCAGTTGTCTCTTCAGAATATCAGAAATTGACCACTATGTACAAAAAAAATGACAAGAATATGAACAAGCTTGCATGATGTTAATTTTAAGGTATGAGCATTAATTCATTAGTTGTGATTTTCAATTTTAATCTCAATAGTATCAATTTTGATTGAAAATTAATTCAGGGAATATTTATCATTTCATATATTTCCTAGTTTACCATGGAGACGAGGGGGAACATTTTTCCCTAATTCAATCTACGCAATGTTATCTACAATAATAATCAAATTATGCCTATGTAGTTTTAACCTTTCACAAGTTCAGAACTAGCTTTAAACAATTTCTTTTTCTGGATACCATTAACCAGTGTTCCAGTTAAACCGGGCTTTTAGTCCGAGTCAGCCCTGAGTCCTGTACAGAATTGCAGGCATTGAGTGAGAATTGAATTTGAGTCAACTCAGACTGTTTTCCTGATAAATAGCCTAATGACGCTTACTAACCCCCCCC
This sequence comes from Ginglymostoma cirratum, assembly GCA_024137785.1. Classification (NCBI taxonomy): domain Eukaryota; kingdom Metazoa; phylum Chordata; class Chondrichthyes; order Orectolobiformes; family Ginglymostomatidae; genus Ginglymostoma; species Ginglymostoma cirratum. The sequence goes on from JAHRHZ010000039.1 coordinate 28,934,695, forward strand.
AGATGAAGAGTAACACAGCCAAGAAAATAGAGGGCCTGTGTACTGCAAAGTGATTATAATATAAAAGAATTCTTCATTAAGATGGAGAGCGATGTAGTTAATTGTAATATTAAGGACAGTAACGAAGAAACCTACAATGGTATGAGGCACGAGATGGCTATAATAAAGAGGAGAACATTACTTAAAGAGATGACATATGGAGGAACTGCAATAATTGTTCATTACAGTCTGGCACAAAAATTAAATAACAAAGGTGGCCTAATTGTGGCTAACAAGGGAAATTGGGAATAGTATCACATCCAAGGAAGGGACATACAAATTGGCCTAAAAAGCAACAGACCTGAGGACTGGGAGCAGTTTAGATTTTGGCAAAGGAGGATAAAGGGATTGGTTAAGAGGGATAAAGTGGAGTACAAGAGTAAGTTTGCAGGGAATATACCAGTTAATTGCAAATGCTTCCATAGTTATGTTGATTGAAAAAGACTGGAAAACAATGCCAGGTTAAGACAGAGCATGGATTCACGAAAGGAAATCATGCTTGACTAAACTACTGGATTTATCAAGGATGTAACAAGGAGATTTGAAAAGGGGGAGCCATTGGATGCTGTTTACTTGAACTTTCAGGAGGCTTTTGAAGAGGTCCCACATAAGAGATCAGCATGTAAAATTAAAACACGAGATTGAAGGATGACTGAGCGGGCAGAGAACTGGTTGGCACAGGAAACAAAACAGTAGGAGTAAACAAGTCATTTTACAGGGAGACAGTGGCTAGTGGGGTACCACTGGGATCAGCACTTAGACCTAAACTATTCACAATATGTAGTAATAATTTAGATGAGGGAGTCAAATGTAATATTCCACATTCGTTGGGAGTCTCAGTTGTGAGGTAGTGCCTTCAGTATGATTTGAGCAATTTGAGTGCATGGCAGATGAAGTAGAATGTGGACAAATGTCAGGTTATCTACTTTGGTAGCCAAAATAGGAAGGCAATTATCTGAATAGCAATACATCGGGAAAGATGAGAGGTACAAGGAGTCCTGGGTGTCTGTACACCTAATAATGACAGTAAACATGCAGCTGCAGCAGGCAATGAAGGCAGCAAATGGCATAGTGGCCAGTGAAAGGATTCAAGTAAGAAAGCGGGGATGTCTTGTTGCAATTATACATGGTTTCTGTGAGACAACTTATTATTGTGTGCAGTTTTAATCTCATTATTTGAGAAGGGGAGTGTTGGACGTGATGGTGATTAGTGCAAAGGTTTACCAGACTGACTGATTTCTGGGATAACAAGACTGACATAGAAAGAGATAATAGGAACTGCAGATGCTGGAGAATCCGAGATAACAAGGTGTGGAGCTGGATGAACACAGCAGGCTAAGCAGCATCATAGGAGCAGGAAAGCTTGACGTTTCGGGCCTAAACCCTTCATCAGAAATGGGGGAGGGGAAGAGGGAGAGGATAGGTGGAGAGGAGACAGACAAGTCAAAGAGGCGGGGATGGAGCCAGTAAACGTGAGTGTAGGTAGCGGGGTAGGGAGGAGATAGGTCAGTCCAGGGAGGACGGACAGGTCAAGGGGGCGGGATGATGTTAGTGGATAGGAGATGGGGGTGTGGCTTGGGGTGAGAGGAAGAACAGGTTAGGGAGGCGGGGACGAGCTGGGCTGGTTTTGGGATGCGGTTGGGGGAGGGGAGATTTTGAAGCTTGTGAAATCCACATTGATGCCATTGGGCTGCAGGGTTCCCAGGCTGAATATGATTTGCTGTTCCTACAGCCTTCGGGTGGCATCATTGTGGCACTGCAGGAGGCCCAGGATGGACATGTCGTCTGAGGAATGGGAGGGGGAGTTGAAGTGGTTCGTGACCGGGAGGTGCAATTGTTTGTTGCAAACCAAGCGCAGGTGTTCTGCAAAGCAGTCCCCAAGCCTCCCCATGGGTACCCACACAGGGCAAGCTATGCCTGCCTCTTTGAAGGTTACGTGGAACAATCCCTCTACCGTACCTACACTGGCCCTAAACCGCACCTCTTCCTCCTTTACATTGATGACTGTATTGGCGCCGCCTCGTGCTCCCACAGTTCATCCACTTCAACACCTTCCACCCCAACCTGCAGTTCACCTGGACCATCTCTGATACCTCTCTCACCTTCCTGGACATCTCTGTCTCCATCTCGGGTAACCACCTCGAAACCGATATCCATTTCAAGCCCACCGACTCCCACAGCTACCTAGAATACACCTCCTCCCACCCAACTTCCTGCAAAAATGCCATCCCCTATTCCCAATTCCTTCGCCTCTGCCGCATCTGCTCCCAGGATGAGGCATTCCACTCCCGCACATCTCAGATGTCCTCGTTCTTCAAGGACCGCAACTTCCCCCACCAACAGTGGTCGAGAACGCCCTCGACCGTGTCTCCCACATTTCCCACTACTCATCCCTCACACTCTGTCCCCACAATAACAACCAGAAAAGAATCCCCGTCGTCCTCACGGACCACCCCACCAACCTTCGGATCCAACGCATCATCCTCCAACACTTCTGCCATCTGCAATCCGACCCCACCACCAAAGACATTTTTCCCTCCCCACCCTTGTCTGCTTTCCGGAGGGACCACTCTCTCCGTGAGTCCCTTGTCCGCTCCACACTCTTCTCCAGCTCCACCACACCCAGCACTTTTCCCTGCAACCGCAGGAAGTGCTACACCTGCCCGCTCACCTCCTCCTTCACCCCCATCCCAGGTCCCAAGAAGACTTTCCACATCAAGCAGATGTTCACCTGCACATCTGCCAATGTGGTATACTGCATCTGCTGTACCCGTTGTGGCCTCCTCCACATCGGGGAAACCAAGCAGAGGCTTGGGGACCGCTTTGCAGAACACCCACGCTCGGCTCGCAACAAACAATTGCACCTCCCGGTCACGAACCATTTCAACTCCCCCTCCCATTCCTCAGATGACATGTCCATCCTGGGCCTCCTGCAGTGCCACAATGATGCCACCCGAAGGCTGCAGGAACAGCAAATCATATTCAGCCTGGGAACCCTGCAGCCCAATGGCATCAATGTGGATTTCACAAGCTTCAAAATCTCCCCTCCCCCAACCGCATCCCAAAACCAGCCCAGCTCGTCCCCGCCTCCCTAACCTGTTCTTCCTCTCACCTATCCCCTCTTCCCACCTCAAGCCACACCCCCATCTCGTATCTACTAACCTCATCCCGCCCCCTTGACCTGTCCGTCCTCCCTGGACTGACCTATCTCCTCCCTACCTCCCCACCTACACTCACCTTTACTGGCTCCATCCCCGCCTCTTAGACTTGTCTGTCTCCTCTCCACCCATCCTCTCCTCTGTGCATCTTCTATCCGCCTCCCCCTCTCCCCCTATTTATTTCAGAACCCTCTTCCCCTCCGCCATTTCTGATGAAGGGTCTAGGCCCGAAACGTCAAGCTTTCCTGTTCCTATGATGCTGCTTAGCCTGCTGTGTTCATCCAGCTCCACACCTTGTTATCTCTGACATAAAGAGAGATACTGGCTCATTGGAGTTTAGAAGAATAAGGGAGGGATCTCACAAAAATTTATAAAATTTTAGCAGGACATAAAAGGGTAAATGCAAGAAGGATGCTCCCAGGGACTGGAGAGTCCAGAATTAGGGAACACAGTTTAAGAGCACTGAATAGATTATTAAGAACTGAGTTGAAAGGAATTCTTTCAACTAGGGAGTGGCTGAGGCCAAAATATCGATTTTTTTAAAAGAAGGAGTTTTATGTATTTCTTAGCCATAAAGGGATCAAAGGATCCAGTCCAAAGATGTGCACATTAGGTGGATTGGTCATACTAAGTTGCCTTTAGAGCTCAATGGGCTGAATGGCCTGCTTCCAAACTGTAGTGGTTCTATGGTTGGACAGAAAGTGGGAACAGGGTACTGAGCTGGATTCTCACCATGATTGTACCAAATGGCAGAGCAGGCTCGCAGCGCCAAAATGACCTACTCCTCGGATAAAAAGGTACTGCAGATGCTGGAGAATCCGAGATAACAAGCGTGGGGCTGGATGAACACAGCAGGTCAAGCAGCATCATAGGAGCAGGAAAACTTGACGTTTCGGGCCTAGACCCTTCATCAGAAAATCCTGATGAAGG
>JAHRHZ010000039.1:28943821-29043426 GCA_024137785.1 Ginglymostoma cirratum
ACCTGCTGAATTTTTCCAGTAATTTCTGTTTTTGATTCAAGAAACTGTGCTTCTTGTCCAGGGAAACATAGCACATTCCACCACTTACAAAATTCACTCTAGTCACCACCAACCAGCACAGTGACAACAATGTGTACCTTTTACAAAATGCACTGTAGCAACTCATCAAGGTGCCTTTGTCAGCACTTTCTGAACCTGCAACATCTACTACCTAGAAGAGTAAGGGCAGCAGCAGCAGCATGGGAATGTGACCATGTTCAAGTTCCGTTCAAGTCACACTGTCCTGTCTTTGAACTTCACTGGTGCTCCTCTTTTGTTGGGTCAAACTCCTGGAACACACTCTTTAACAACATTGAGAGTGTACTTATACCCTGTGGGCTGTAGCAGTCCACGGAGGCAGCTCACTATCACGTTCTCAGGAGCTGTAGGGATGGGCAATAAATAGCGGCAATGCCAATAAAACCCACAGCCCAAGAACTAATAAAAAAATTCCAAATCATCCCCAATCATGACTCCTAATTTTTTTTTTAAACATAGAGAAATATAGCACAGGAATCAGACTCTTCGGTCCAACTCGTCCATGCTGACCAGATATCCTATATAAATCTAGTCCCACTTGCCAGCATTTGGCCCATATCCCTTTAAACCCTTCCTATTCATATACTCATCCAGATGCCTTTTAAATGTTGTAATTGTACCAGTCTCCACCACTTCCTCTGGCAGCTCATTCCCATACACACACCACCTGGTGTGAAAAAGTTGCCCCTTAGGTTCTTTATATCTTTCCCGTCTCACCTTAAATCTATGCCCTCTAGTTTTGGATTCCCTCATCCTGGGGAAAGATTTTGCTTATTTACCTATCCATGCCCCTCATGATTTTATAAACCTCTTTTTGGTCACCTTCAGCCTCTGATGCTCCAGGGAAAATAGCCCCAGCCTATTCAGCCTCTCCCTATAGCTCAAGCCCTGAGCCTAGCAACATCCACGTAAATGTTTTCTGAACCCTTTCTAGTTACACAATATCCTTCCTATAGGAGGAAAACCAGAATTGCATGCAATACTCCAAAAGTGGCCAAACCAATGTCCTGTACATCTGCAACATGACCTCCCAACACCTATACTCAATGCACTGACCAATAAAGGGAAGCATACCAAACACCTTCTTCTCTATCCTATTTACCTGTGACTCCACTTTCAAGGAACTATGAACCTGCACTCAAGGTCTCTCTGTTCAGCAACACTCCCCAGGACCTTAACATTAAGTGTATAAGTCCTATCCTGATTTGCCTTTCCAAAATGCACCACGTCACACTTACCTGAATTAAACTCCATCTGCCACTGTTGGGCCCATCTGATCAACACCACCACACCTTCAATTTTAGCGTCTTGTATTATGTACCGTGACTTAATGCAATACTTCCTCAACATCAGAAACACTATTCCCCCCCTTACTTGTGCTAACGTTCTAAAAGATTCGTCAAATGCAACTTCCCTTCCATAAATACGTTTTGAGTTTCAAACGCCATTAACACATCCGAATAACGGAATCTTGCATTTTGCCGAACACTGGTGTCAGGCTAATTGGCTCATTATGTAATGTTTCTCTCTCCTCCCTTCAATAGTTTTTGTTACCTTCCAAATCAAATGGGCGAAATTCTAGCATCTGAGAAATCCTGGAGTGTCAATATGCGAAAAGAAATGCCTTGCGACAATGCTGTTCGTCTCTGTTTGAAATGACAAGTCTAAAGCGACCATCAGGTCCGTCGCTCTTTCGCGTATAAAAGTTAATTCAATTCCTCACCCCGCTTCACTCTCCATCTCCTCGGAGCTGAGAGAAGCAAAACCAACAGCTGCCGCATCTGCATCTCCATCCTCCAGGACTCGCTCGCTTCTCTTTCTCTTCCTAGCCGCCTTTCTCGGACTCCGTTCTGGCCCGAACTGACTAAGTTCCTTCCGCACTTGTTCCTCCAGGCGAGGCACGGCCTCCTTCAGGCTTTGCACCTCGCCCTTCACCTCCTCCAGGCTACGGATCAGCTCGCTGAGCGTCTCCAAGATGTCGGCCTGACGCGGGGAGGGCGGCCTGGGGCCGGAGGCTTTTAAACGGTTGCGAAAGTCGGCCCGACTCCTCAAAGCGGTGATGCTGCCTTCGTTCTCTTTGGTCCTTCGGTACCAGGAGACCGCCAGCGTGAGGCCGGCCACTCCGATTCCCACCCCCGCTAACAAGCCCAATACCAGGGCCTTGCCATCGGTTGACTGCGTCATGCCCGCGAGCACTAGCCGTTGCTACAGTCGGTTAGAAGTGAGCGCGAGCAGCATCTACAATCTGGAATCTAATCGCCAGCTGCTGACCCTCACATTTACCTTCATACAAAACAACTCGCTGTTATTAGCTCCAACAAAACAACTTCTCCCCTCGTCTGCTGTCACACGTGGTTAATAACCGCCCACTCGGAATTCTCTACTCCCGGCTGCAACAGCCTATTTTTACACCGTGAGTGACAGCAGGAAAGCAAAAGTCTACTGAGCACTCACCGAGAGGTAGTTTTTACATTCTTTCAAAAAAAATACATTGTCATAATTATTGATCTGCCACTGCAAAATGATTATTTCAATTCATTGCTCTGAAAATATATTTCTATTTACAACCTATTGCGCAACATTACAACGAATGACATTTTTTTGCTCCATCTACCGTACGTCATGACTGTTGACGGTTCACCTGTAATTAATTGAAAAGGCGGCCTCATTTCGGTGTTTGCTCAACGTCAACTTGAGTTCACTTAGCGTTTCATAGGCATGTCAACAAATGAAGTTGGAAACCGAGCTACGTGTGATCTTGGGACAGTGAGCAAAACTTCACAGTAGCACTTGTTCGTCCCATTGCCCATTTTCGTGTAAACGTCAGAGCCGACACGAAACCTTGCAAGAATCACCATAGGACCAAACTTAAAATAAGTACTTTCTCGGCTTCTCTGACCCTAACCGCCATGCTTAGTAGGTTTTGCCCAGCAGGAAAATCATTCCTATTCAGGATTTAGATTAAAATGGTATTGTCAGGAATGAGAGATAACAGGTACTGCAGATGCTGGAGAATCCGAGATAACAAGGTGTGGGGCTGGATGAACACAGCAGGCCAAGCAGCATCATAGGAGCAGGAAAGCTTGACGTTTCGGGCCTAGACCCTTCATCAGAAATGGGGGAGGGGAAGACGGTTCTGGAATACCGAGGGAGAGAGGGGGAGGTGGATAGAGGAGAGAATAGGTGGAGAAGAGGCAGACAAGTCGAAGAGGCGGGGATGGAGCCAATAAAGGTGAGTGTAGGTAGGGGGGTAGGGAAGGAGATAGATCAGTCCAGGGAGGATGGACAGGTCAAGGGGGCGGGATGATGTTAGTAGATAGGAGATGGAGGTGGGGCTTGAGGTGAGAGGAGGGGATAGGTGAGAGGAAGAACAGGTTAGGGAGGCAGGGACGAGCTGGGCTGGTTTTGGGATGCGGTTGGGGGAGGGGAGATTTTGAAGCTTGTGAAATCCACAATGATGCCATTGGGCTGCAGGGTTCCCAGGCTGAATATGATTTGCTGTTCCTGCAGTCTTCAGGTGGCATCACTGTGGCATTGCAGGAGGCCCAGGATGGACATGTCATCTGAGGAATGGGAGGGGGAGTTGAAATGGTTTGCGACTGGGAGGTGCAGTTGTTTGTTGCGAACTGAGCACAGGTGTTCTGCAAAGCAGTCCCCAAGCCTCCGCTTGGTTTCCCCGATGTAGAGGAAGCCACAACAGGTACAGCGGATGCAGTATACCACATTGGCAGATGTGCAAGTGAACATCTGCCTGATGTGGAAAGTCTTCTTGGGGCCTGGGATTGGGGTGAGGGAGGAGGTGTGGGGGCAGGTGTAGCACTTCCTGCGGTTGCAGAGAAAAGTGCTGGGTGTGGTGGGGCTGGAGGGGAGTGTGGAGCTGACAAGGGAGTCGCGGAGGGAGTGGTCCCTCCGGAAGGCAGATAAGGGTTGGGAGGGAAAAATGTCTTTGATGGTGGGGTCTGATTGCAGATGGCGGAAGTGTTGGAGGATGATGCGTTGGATCCAGAGGTTGGTGGGGTGGTACATGAGGACGAGGGGGATTCTTTTTTGGTTATTATTGCGGGGACGGGGTGTGAGGGATGAGTTACGGGAAATGCGGGAGACACGGTCGAGGGCATTCTCATCCACTGTGGGGGGAAAGTTGCGGTCCTTGAAGAATGAGGACATCTGAGATGTACGGGAGTGGAATGTCTCATCCTGGGAGCAGATGCGGCGGAGGCGAAGGAATTAGGAATAGGGGATGGCATTTTTGCAAGAAGTTGGGTGGGAGGAGGTGTACTCCAGGTAGCTGTGGGAGTCAGTGGGCTTAAAATGGACATCGGTTTCTAGGTGGTCACCCGAGATGGAGACAGAGAGATCCAGGAAGGAGAGAGAAGTGTTGGAGATGGTCCAGGTGAACTTCAGGTTGGGGTGGAAGGTGTTGGTGAAGTGAATGAACTGTTCGAGCTCCTCGTGGGAGCACGAGGCGGCGCCGATGCAGTCATCAATGTAAAGGAGGAAGAGGTGGGGTTTAGGGCCAGTGTAGGTACGGAAGAGGGATTGTTCCACGTAACCTACAAAGAGGCAGGCATAGCTTGGGCCCATGTGGGTACCCATGGCCACCCCCTTTGTCTATAGGAAGTGGGAGGAATTGAAAGAGAAGTTGTTGAGGGTGAGGATGAGTTCAGCTAAGCGGATGAGGGTGTCGGTGGAGGGGGATTGGTCAGTTCTGCGGGACAGGAAGAAGCGGAGGGCCTTTAGGCCTTCTGCATGGGGAATACAGGTGTATAGGGACTGGACGTCCATAGTAAAAATGAGGTGTTGGGGACCGGGGAATTGGAAGTTCTGGAGGAGGTGGAGGGTGTGGGTGGTGTCATGGACGTAGGTAGGGAGTTCCTGGACCAAGGGGGTGAAAATGGAGTCTAGGTAGGTGGAGATGAGTTCGGTGGGGCAGGAGCAGGCGGAGACAATGGGTCGACCAGGGCATTCAGGTTTGTGGATTTTGGGAAGGAGATAGAAGCAGGCAGTGCGGGGTTGGGGAACGATGAGGTTGGAGGCGGTGGGTGGGAGGTTACCTGAGGTGATGAGGTTGTGGATGGTTTGGGAGATGATGGTTTGGTGCTCGGGGGTGGGGTCATGATCCAGGGGGCGGTAGGAGGAGGTGTCGGAGAGTTGGCGCCTGGCCTCAGCAATGTAGAGGTCAGTGCGCCATATTACGACTGCCCCTCCCTTGTCTGCGGGTTTTATGGTGAGGTTGGGATTGGTGCAGAGGGAGCGGAGGGCTGCACGTTCTGCGGTGGAGAGGTTGGAGTGTTTGAGGGGGTAGAGAGGTTGAGGCGATTATGTCTCAACAGCAGTTGGAGATGAAGAGGTCGAGGGAGGGTAGGAGGCCTTGGGGTGGACTCCAGGAGGAGGGCTTGTGTTGGAGGCGGGAGAAGGGGTCAGTAGAGGGAGGGTTCCCCTCCCCCAACCGCATCCCAAAACCAGCCCAGCTCATCTCCGCCTCCCTAACCTGTCCTTCCTCTCACCTCTCCCCTCCTCCCACCTCAAGCCCCACCCCCATCTCCTGTCTACTAACATCATCCTGCCCCCTTGACCTGTCCGTCCTCCCTGGACTGACCTATCTCCTCCCTACCCCCCCACCTACACTCACCTTTACTGGCTCCATCCCCGCCTCTTCGACTTGTCTGCCTCCTCTCCACATATCCTCTCCTCTATCCATCCTCTATCCGCCTCGCCCTCTCTCCCTATTTATTTCAGAACCCTCTTCCCCGCCCCCATTTCTGATGAAGGGTCTAGGCCCAAAACGTCAAGCTTTCCTGCTCCTATGATGCTGCTTGGCCTGCTGTGTTCATCCAGCCCCACACCTTATTGTCAGGAATGATATTGTTACTGAAGCTGTTTTGCTTGCTTGAGGATTTCCAAAGTGGCTTATTTGACGTTCTTGCCATTTGCAAGAAAACAAAAATCCAGATTGTGGAGGAGACTGAGTAGTCAAATCCACTGGGTTATGAGGATTAATATTTACAGGACAATTAGGTTTATCTTGATGAATGTAGCTTTAGAAACCTTAAAGTGGAATCGGTTAGGATCTCCAGAGGAGTTGAGTTGAAATGTAAAGGTGCCTTTTTACTTGGTGTTTTAAAATCATGATTCAAATGATTAGATTATTTAGGTTCAGCTTTATGCTTTTATTTTGGTTAAAACAGATCTTATAGCAAACCAGACTGTAAAAACATGGGAATGGTGGAAAATTCAGGAAAAGACTGACTCCATCTATTACAACTCATTTGGGAAAGTGCACTGATCCTCAAGTCTGACTACTCCTAGGGCGACCACAGAAATTAATGATTTAATCAAAAACTTCCAAAACTCCTGATTTACTTTTAGAATCAAGTTAACAGAAAACACTACCCAAGTTCCTGTACTTAACACCTGTTTATTACAAGTAAGCAAATTCTACTCGTAAGTAAGCCCTGCCCTATCAACGTAAGTTTCTATAATTATAATTCCAATCATCTTTTAAAATCCCTTCGCACACATACAAACAATCACAGACTAACAAAAAATGTTCTGTGGGTGGGGAGAAGAAAAATTGGAAAACACGGTTCAACAGCAGGAGTCCATAGGGTTTGATAAAATGTTACTTTTGGCTTGCCAGGACTTTCTGTTCTTCAGTCTCCCAGATTCTTTCATTGCTTCATAGGAGGCACAATGCAATTGGTACACCAACTACAAAGTCTGTTATAGGTTAAAGGCAACAGTGCACAGTAAGTGGGAGGAGGGGCAGAAAACAAGTGACTTTCTTCCAGCTTCCATTTTTTTACTTCAAAGAGAGAGAGAGACACTACCAGTCCTTCCAGCAGTCCAAAGACTTCTCCCTGTATTGTTCACACCCACAAGCTGTTCAGCCACCCAGAAGCCAGAGAGTTGCCACCAGGCTGATGGCAACCAGTAACAGCCACAGCTGGTCACAAACTAACCAACTACTTGTTACCGGCCAAATCTCAGTCTACACACGCTCCTGTGTTGTGGTGTCTACAAACATCTTCCCCCGCCGCTTGAACAAAGCAGCAGTTATAATCACTACACACAATTTTTTAAAAAATTCGTTCATGGGATAATGGTGTCACTGACTAGGTCAACATTTATTGTCCTTCCCAATTGACCAGAGTGCAGGTAAGAGTCAACCACATTGCTGAGGGTCTGAAGTCACACATAAGTCAAACCAGGTAATTAAAGCAGAGATAGTAAGAACTGCCAATGCTGGAGTCAGAGATAACACAGTTGGAGCTGGACGAACACAATAGGCTAGGCAGCATCAGAAGAGCAGGAAAGCTGATGTTTCAGGTCGGGACCCTTCTTCAGAAATGAGGGAGGTGGAAGGGGGCTCTGAAATAAGTAGGAGGGGTGGGGCTGGGGAAGGTAGGTAGGATGGTGATAGGTGAGTGCGCGTAGGCAGTGGTGGGGAGATTGGTCAGTGAGGTGGGAGGGGTGGATAGGTGAGGGTGAAGACGGACAGGTCTCAATGTGGACTTTACTAGTTTCAAAATCGCCTCACCCCCAGTCTCATCTGATGACCAACCCCCCTCTCATCCCCACCACCTTGACCAGTCTGTCTTCTCAACCATCTATCCGCTCCTCCCACCTCACAGACCAATCCCCACCACTGCTTACCTGCACCCACCTATCGCCATTCCACCTACCTTCCCCAGCCTCTCTCATCACCACATCCTTGACCTGTCCGTCTTCTCTCCTACCTATCTCCCTCTCATCCCTGCCTCCTTGACCTGTCCGTCTTCTCCCCCACCTATCCGCCCCCCCACCTCACTGACCAATCCCACCACTGCCTACCTGCACTTACCTATCACCATCCCACCTACCTTCCCCAGTAAGAAAGGCAGTTTCCTCCCTAAAAGGCATTAGTGAGCTCTAGATAATTTTAGTAATTTGTTTTTAAAAGTGCAGAAATTCCTTCCACAATCAGTCCTTTTACCCATTTTAGTCTACAGAGATGCAGGAAGTAAAATTATACAGTCTTTACACATCTCACATTTACCCAGATTTTTCAGTCAGCCGTGAAGCTATGGTACTTAGTTCTGATCTAGAACAGTGCACCACAAGAAAATAGCCATCTCTGTGATATGGATTTCCTCTTTCAGAACACAGTTTGAGACAATGAATGTCCAGAGTTCTGGCAAACATTCACGTCGTTTAGCAGGATAACTAGCCAATCATATTTAAGTAGTTTGAGATACATCAAGCCAGAAAGTTACAAGCATTCATTAGGCATTACTCAATTTTTTGGGAACAAGATAAATGAGTGAGAAGTATGCGTGAAATTAAGGAAGAAGCTAAAATATTATGAAGTTTTAAAAATAAATGTTTTAATAAATATGGATTTTTAATCACAAAAAGATTAATTTGTAGAACCATAAAGATGAAATTAGTTTATCAGGACCATTGAAAACCAAATTACATTCATTCAGCAAGCTATGGGGGAGGTGATTATGTAATGGTAATGTCACTGGACTAGTAGTCAAGACAAGGTTTCAAATCTCACCATTACTGATATGGTGAAAACAAAATTCAGTAAAAATCTGGAATGATAAGTTGGCCTAATGGTGCCTGCGTAAGCACTATTGATTGTTATTAAAAAAGCTTCTGGTTCACTATTTTGCTCTAGTAAAGAAATCAGCTGCCCTTAGCTGGATTGGCCTACATGTGACTCTGGGCCCACTGCAATGTAGTTGATTCTTAACTGCCTTCTGAACAATTAGGGATGGGCAAGAAATGCTGGCCTAGCCAGTGATGCTAATATCCAGTTAACGGAAAAGAAGTAATTTTGTTTCCTGTGTTTATACTGCAAGATGAACAATGTAAAAGAACTCATTCTTGCCAGTTTAGTGATTGCAGGCTGGATACTTCAATAGCATGTGAAAAGGTGTGGAATCACTCACAGCAACTTCCAAATTGTTGTACATGTGTAGACTGCAAAATTTGCTGTTAGTTTCAGAGGATTAATGAGAGAATGTTGAAAATTTCACCATTATTACCACGACAGAATCTACCAAATTATCTGCTTTTGTCAACTGTGTTTGAAGACAATGACAGTAAATACAAAAGCGTGAAATTCCCAGACTGCCTCAACCAGAATATCATGACCATCAAACACTGCAGGGACAACTAAATGCTAAGCTAAGATCATTACTAATATTTTTGATGCAGAGAAAGAATTCAACCTTAACTTCTGAGATAAAGAAACCTTGAATTTCAAGGAAAATATTTAGTATGGTAGCAGATATCCAGATTTTCTGTTTCTTGATAAGAACCACAGCCTTGACTTTTATTCCATATAAATATCCACTTATGTCAATGTGTATCGCCTTTACTAAATCAATGGCTTTGGATTTCCGTATGTTATTTTGGAAACTGTAAGATATTACATAGATAATAATAATGTTACATACAGGCAGAAGGGAGGGGCAGATGAAACTCCTTTTTTCTTACCCCACTGCCATAAACAGAAAAGGCAGTGGTCTGTTTTGCAAATCTTTGTTTTGGTAAAGTTAATTTAAAAGTGACATGCAGCAAACTCTTAGACTTAAACCTAGAGTATTATTTATTCACGCACTCAAGCCCAGAGTGGTGTTCACAATTTTAAACACACACAAGCGCACAAAAAAGATACAGGAAAAGGAAGCGCTTTATCTACATCTGTGAGTATTACCCTTTCCAGGACCACTAAGGACAGGCAATCAATGCTGGCCATCCAGCAATGCCCAGGTCCCACGAGTGAATAAAAGAAAATAAAAATAAAAGTCTAATTATCAATTGATGCGAATGTCAGAGTCTGGTAATAGGGTTCTTCACTCAGAAATTAAAGTTCAAGTGAATCCAGAAGACCAAACACAGGCGTTTGGGAAATCCTTCTAAGTTGGAGATGACACAACAAGGTTATGCAGGTTGACAGGCAGGAGGCTGGAAGAACACAGCAAGCCAGACAGAATCTGGAGGAAAGGAGAAGTCAATGTTTCAGGTATTACCCATCTTCAAGACTGGCTATGGGGATAGGGGGAGCTATATGGGCTGAAAAAGTAGCCGGGGGGATGGGTGGGAAGGTTATTTGAGATTGCAAAGGGGGATACAATAAAACTTGGCTGGGACGTAATGTCAAGGGGGTGCTGTCAACCACAGTGGCTTCAAGAGGGGAGGTTGTGAATGATTACATTGGTCATGGTCATCCCTTACGTGGGGGTTGGGTGAAAAAGATAGGCAGATGCAGCTGCATATAGATAGATTGGGTGGGTATCTGGGGAAGTATGAGGATTGCCGGGTTAATGGAATAAGTTATTAGGAAGTGGAGATTTGGAGATCACAGGTACATTCAGGTTGGGACTGGAAACCACTGGAAAAGGAACATTCACTGTCACCTTCCATTGTGCAGCAAACTGAAAGCACGCAATGGGGAAGAAAATGGCCATGATCTCAATTAGAATGGGTGAGGTAAGTGCAAAGACCAGTCATAGGACTTTTAAAGGGAAAGAAAGTTGGTCACAGGCCCATGCAATGTATAGACTGGCAGTTCTCCGGTAAGAGGATGCCTCTCCTCTGGAACTCTGCGGGCCAGCAGGGACCTCCAGTCCTTGTTGAAGAATCTCTGTGCCATTTTCCCCTTCTCTGATATGTTCAGATTCTATTCTTCTTCAAGCAGGGCAGCTTCAGAATGGCTGTGTTTATCCAAGTGCTCCACAAGCTTTAAAAGATGGCACAGGTGGAAACAATGTCTGTGTTTCAGCTGATACCTGCTGAGTGGCAAGTTGTTCATAGAATGTTTGTGGTAAGATAGGCCAGAAACCAGACATGGGAGATGCCATATAGATGGACTCAGTAAATAATGAGGCGAAATGGATGAGATATGGTGAGTAAACTCACAGTGAAAAACCCTCCAAAAAACTCAGTACAACTCAAATTTGACAAACAAAAATTGATATACAGCCCATTAAGTTTGAATGGGTCTTTTCATCTACCAGTGGTTCTGCACATACCAAGATATTTTGGTAGAATTTTATTTATTCGCGGGATGTGGATGTGGATGTTGCTTATTGCCCATGCCTAATTGATCTTCAGAAGAGGTTTGTGAGCTACCACCTGGAATTTTTTTTTATTTTTGTTAATGGGATGTAGGCACTAACATTTATTGTCCATCCCAAATTGCTCAGGGGACAGTTGACAATCAACCACATTGTTGTGGGTCTGGACTTACATGAAGGCCAAGCCAGGTAAGGATGTAGATTTCCTTCCTGAAAAGGACATTAGTGAGTCAGATGGGTTTTTAATGACAATGGCAATGATTGCATGATTCTCATTTGACTAGCTTTCTAGAAAAGAATTGAATGACTTTGTATGGAGATTGTGTTGTCTATTCACAAAGAAAGGTGTCATGGTTTCTGTGTCACTGACTGGTTGGGAACCAGAGGATCATAGCAGAGGATTATTGCCCAGAAGTGAAGATTGGAACCTAAGGCCTGAGTCTTTTTTTTTTGGTTCAGTCCGAGTTTCATCAAGTGTTTTATAAGAAGTCCTGCCATGAGACCTAGTGAATTTTCTCACTGTATCTTACCAAACTGACCTCATTAACTACTTATCCCATCCATATGGCATCCATCATACTGAATTCTGGCCCCATCTTACCATACGCTGTACCTGGAATAACTTGCCATTCATTGGATATCTGGCAGAAGATCAGCACAGCATGCAGCTACACCACCTCTAAAATGCCACTGTGCATCTGGATGAGTATTGGCATTCTGCAGCTGTCCTGATTTGTCAAGGATGTTTCCAGAATATGTCAGAAAATGATCACATGGTACCACAATGCTCTGACGGGAACCTAGAGATCACGTTCAGGGGAGGTGGCTCAAAGTAGAGAAGTCCTCCTCCTGGAGTATCAACAGAGCAGGTTGTGACACCAGACCCTCGCAGCCTGATCCAAGATCACCACTTAGGCCAGTGCAAATCCACAATCCAGAAGAATGGCCAGCAATGCCATGAGGGTTAATGACTTCTCCGTTTTGCCAGCGTAAGTGCCACACTCTCCTCTTCCCCATCACACTCATTATCTTTGGTCTTGGTATAAAGACAGCAATCTCTCCCTCAATGTCAGTAAAATGAAGGAGCTAGTCATTGACTTCTAGAAGTGGAGTGGAGGACATGCCACTGTCTGTATCAATAGTGCTGAAGTGGAGGTGGTTGACAGCTTCACATTCCTAACAGTACGAATCACTGTTGATCTATCTTGGTCCATCTATATCAACATTACAGTCAAGAAAGCTCACCAATGCCTCTACTTTCTCAGATAGCTAAGGAAATTCAGCATGTGCACAATGATTCTTACCAATTTTTATAGATGCATTGCAGGAAGCATTCTACCTGGATGCTTCACTGTTTGGTATGGCAACTGCTGTGCCCAAGATCATAAGAAATTACAAAGAGTTGTGAATGCAGCTCAGTCCATCACAAAAACCAGCCTTCCTTGCATTGACTCCGTCTACACTTACTGTTGCCTCAGGAAAGCAGCCAACATAGTCAAAGACCATTCCCAACCCCAGTTATACTTTCTTCCACCCTCTTCCAATGGGCAGAGGATATCAAAATTGGAAAACACATACCAACAGATTTAAGAACATCTTCTTCCCCACTGTTGGCAAACTTCTGAATGGACATCTCATATATTAGAGTTGAACTTTCTCTGAATTTTCTCTGTGGCTGTAACACTATATTCTGCATTCTGTTTTATTACCCTGATGTACTTGTATAAGGCATAGTTTGTCTGGTTAGCACACAAAACAATACTTTACAGTGTATCTCTGTACCTGTGACAACAATGATAAATCAAATCAAATTACTGCACCTGACTCCTACCAATATTCATGCTCTGCCACTCTCACTGCCTGCAACTCATCCCTGCCCACCCCACCCCTCCCACCTCCAATGCCACCAACCCTGCATGTCCTTTGCACTGTCTCCTCACTCCTTCAGAACACCCTTCTCCCAATTGTACCAAAAGTATCAGCTGGGCTACCCACTGTCATCTCACTCAATTTCTCCCTTTCTCTCATTACAGGAGAAGATAGCTCACAACTTAACAGAGATAGTCCATAGGGTCACCCAACATTAGACTGTTCGAGGAGAAAATCCTTACCCTTGCAAGAGAAGACCATGGCAGTTCCTATGTACCACCAACTGACTAAGTGCCATTCTTCATTCCTCTGCAACTCACACATTAACTTCGCTGACAGTCTCACTCATTGCACACCAAACTGTGGTCACAGCACCTTTATGTCTTGCAGCTGATACTGCCAGCTTTTCAACCACCTCCCCTGTGAAACACTGGGCTCCCCCAGAAGCCACCTCCTCGTCCTGTAAGGATGCAAGTACTGAGGCCTCAAAGAAAGCAAGTGCAAAGTTGTTTCCTGCACTCCACCACCACTCCCAAGCTCAGATACCGACATCTCAGTGGGAATGGTGTCAGACCACAATCTAGTGGGCACTTCTCTGTGACAGCTCTGTAGTTGGCCAAGGAAGATACTCTTCAGGCTTCGATCCCAGAATTAGGTCAAGTTCTGAACCGTCCCTTCTAGGACCATCAACATGTTGATATAAAGGTATATCCTATATACATTTCAAAAAATCAGCCCTCTCTAATCCCTTTATACTATGATTATCCTTATCAACACTGAAATGGCTGAAATTCCGCAATATATTTACCAAGTTATTATTTTTACATGCCTTAGTGAATTGACTACATATCTATTCCTTAATTGACCTCTGATTGTTTAGAGGCTTATAATACTCTCCTAACAGCGTGTCTGTCCCCTTTCTATTCCTAAACTCTTCCCACAAAGCCTCATTTGAAGATCCATCCAAGATATTATCCGTCCTTACTGCAGGAACTGACTCCCTAACTAAATGAAACACCACCTCCATTTTTACACTCTTCTGTATCCTGCCTGAAGATCCTATACTCTGGAACATCGAATTGCCAGTTTTGTCTCACTCTTCACCAAGTTTCTGCGATGGCAACAATATTACGATTCCATGTGTCAATCCACAGACTTAACTCATCCATCTTACCTCTGATACTCACGGCATTAAAGTAGAGGCCATCCAGCCTCGCCTTATTCCTTTGAGACACAATATAGGTGAACCCACTCTGCCTTGGTTCCTTTTCGAAGTTAATGCTGTGTCGCTATTGAACTAGTGTACTATGTAAAAGAAACCAAACTTGCTTCTGTACGACACTTTGGTGCTTTCTGAGATGAACTGAAAAACTTGCTTCTGATCCAAATTTAACAAAAACTGAGCCTAGCTCATCTTAGATTGCTTTGATATGAAAACAAAGCTAATGATCTTACAAGGTTGATCTACCTGTTGTAAGTACAACAATATAAACATTTTCCATTCACACAACAGAAATATGTAGTAATCTCCCTGAAAAAATACTGGATTAGATCATGATTCTTGAAGGATGAGAGCATTTTATACCCATCCCTAACTGCCCAGAGTACAGTCATGACTCAACCACATGGCACTGGTTCTGGAATCACATTAGGTCAGACCAAGTATAGGTGGTAGATTTTCTAATCTAATGTCAAAATAAAAAACATACTGTATCAAAATTGGTGCGATCAATTTTCTTCATATTATTTTTCATTCAATCATGGGAATGGGCATCACTGGCTGGGCCAGCATTTATTGACCATCCCTGGTAGCACTTGAGAAGTTTCTGGTGAGCCTGTGTTCTTGAACTGCTACGGTCCATTCTGGGTTGGTAGGCCAACAGTTCTAATGGAGAAGGAATTCCAGGATTTTGACCCAACTGAAATGAAAGAATAGTGATATATTTCCAATTGATGGTGAATGCGTTGGAGAGGGACTAGCAAGAGGTAATGTTCAATGTATCTGTTGCTGTTATCCTTCTGGATGTTTTTTGGTCATGGTTTTGGAAGATGCTATCTAAGGAACCTTTTACGGTGCATCTTGTACATGACACATGCTGCTGGTACTGAGAGTTAGTGGTGGAGAGACTGAAAGTTTGTAGATTTGGTGTTAATGAAGTGAGCTGCCCTTGTCCTGGATTGTGTCAAGCTTCTTGAGTATTGTTGGAGCTGCATTCAAGATTTCATTGAATGACACAACAGATTCGATAGGCTCAATGGCTTACTCACACTCCTATGTGTTATAGTAATCCAGGCAAGTGGAGACTATTCCATTATACTCCTGACTTTGCCTTGGGAAGTCAGAAGGTGAGTCACTTGCTGCAGGATTCTGAGCTTCTGATGTGCTCTTGCAGTCAGAGTAATTGTATGGCTATTCCAGTTCACTTATAGTCAGTGTTAACCCAGAGGATATTGAGAGTGGGTATTGAGAGATGGTAATGCATTTGAATGTCAAGGGTGACGATTAAACTGTCTTTTATTGTACAGCCATCGCTTGGCACTTTTGTGGTATGAATGTCATTTGTCATTTATCAGCACAAGTCTGGATATTGTCCAGACCTTGCTGCCTTTGGACGTGACTGCTTCAATATCCAAGGAATCTCTTAGCCCCATCTGCCTGTGCTTGGCTGATATCCCTCCAAACCTTTCCTATTCATGAACTTATCCAAATGTTTTTTTAAATTGTAACTGTACCCGCATCCACCACTTTCTCTTGCCAGTTCATTTCACACACGAGCCACTCTCTGTGGAAAGAAGTTGCCCCTCATATTGTTTTTAAATCTTTCTCCTCTCACCTTAAAAATATGTCCCTCGTGTTGAACTCCCCCACCCTAGGGAAAAGACCCTTGTCATTCACCTTATCTATGCACCTCATGATTTTGTAAACCTCAATAAGATCACTCCTCAACCTCCTCTGCTCCAGTGAAAAATTGTCCCAGCCCTTCCAGTCTATTTTCATACCTCAAACCCTCCATTCCTGGCAACACCCTGGTAAATCTTTTCTGACCCTCTCCACTTTAATAATATCCTTCCCATAAGTGGGAGACCAGTCCTCCAGAAGAGGCCTTACCAACATTCTGTACAACCACAACATGACATCCCAACTCCTGTACTCAAAGGTCTAAGCAATGAAGGCAAATGTGCTCACAGCCTTCTTAACCACCTTGTCTACCTGTGATGCAAATTTCAAACAATTTTGAACCTGAACTCCTAGGTTTCTCTGTTCTACAACACTACCTAAGGTCCTCGATCAATTTGTAATCTAAGATAACCTTCTTCACTGTCCACTACCAATTTTGTCCATTATCAATCTGCAAACTTCCTAACCACACCTCCGATATGCTCATCCAAATCATTCATATTAATGACAAACAAAAGTCAACCCAGGACCGATCTCTTTGGAACACTGCTGGTCACAGGCTTCCAGTCTGAAAAACAACCCTCCACTGTAATCCTCTGTCTCCTACATAAAGCCAAATTTGTATTCAATTGGCAAGCTCACCCTGAATCCCAGGTGATCCAACTTTACTAATCAGTGTATCATGCGGAACCTTGTCACTTTGGACTTTACTAAAGTCCAAGTAAACAATGCCTACCACTCTGCCCTCATCAATCTTTTTGGTTTCTTCATTAAAACACTCAACCAAGTTTGTGAGACATGATTTTCCTTGCACAAAACCATGCTGACCATCCCAAGTCAATTGTTGCCTCTCCAGATGCATGCAACTTCGGAACTGGACCAGCTCAAGTCAGTAGTGATTCTGTCGATGCACTCTTGGTAATATACATTGAAGTGATCAACTGAGTAAATTCTACATCCTTGCCCCCATCAATACTTCCTCCAAGTAGTATTTAACATGGAGGTGTACTGATCACCATTTTCTCGAACCCACTCAGAGTTTCTATGCACACCACGTGCTGATACATGGGCTTTCAACCTGGAAGCTGCTGCTGTGCACAGACCTCAGAGGTCTGCAAAGCAGAAAATAAAATTTGGGGAAGGTAGGTACTGATTCATCAGCTGACGGGAGTGGGGCCGTTGTTAAGTTGTCATCAGCAGGGTTACCTTGCCCATGGTTTACCTGATGCCATTAGACTTTATGGAGACTGGAATCAATGTTGAGGACTCCCAGGGCAAAACTCCCACCATTATATGCCATTGTACCATACTGTGCCAGTGGATTTCGTGTGTACAGTATGATTGCATGAGTATGACTCTGTTAGATTGTTGCTTGGCTAAACTACGAGGCAGCCCCGAGCATTGGCACAATGTCCCAGAAGTTGGTAAGGACTTTGTAGGGCTGAGTTTTCTGTTTTTGTTTCTGGTGCCTTGGTCCAAGTGGTCTATCCAGTTTGTTCCTTTTTTGAGGTTTTTATTAGAGGTTGATGCAAGTGAATGGCTTGCACGGAGAAATTTGCTGCACAACTATCCCCATCCTCAATGATGGAGGAAGCCAAGCAAATAAGTTCAAAGGATAAGGCTGAAGGATTTGCAAGAATCTGCACCCACCAGTGCTAATGATTCATGTGGCCTAGAAGTCTGCAGCATCATAGTTGCCAGTCTTCAGCCAATTCAATTCAACCCATGTGCTATCAAGAAACAGTCAGAGACTCTGGCTATGAGCAAAGGCTATGAGCCCCAACCATATTTCAGCAGCAATGCCAAAGACCTGTGCTCCAGAACTTGCTGCACCTCCAGCCAAGCTGTTCCAGTACAGCTACAGTGCTGGCTTTGACTGGGAAATTTTCTGCATTGATGGCAAAACAGGTATGTCTTGTACCCAAAAAGCAGGACAATTCCAACCTAGCCAATTACCGCCCATGAGTTTCTCTCAATCAATGGTAAAGTGATCTATGATGTCATCAACAGTACTGTCAACCAGCATTTACTTAGCAGTAACCTGCTTGCAAATGCCCGTTTTGGATTCTGCCAGGGTTGCCCAGCTCCTAACATCATTACAGCCTTGATTCAAATGTGGTCAAAAGAGCTGAATGCCAGGTGGGAGGAGAGAGTGACTGCTCTTGACATCAAGGCCATATGTGGCATCAAGGAGCACTACAGTCAATGGGAATCGGGACAAATTCTCCACTGATTGGAGTTATGCCTGCAATTCCTTAGAAGCTGATGCAGTCCATGTCTAACTACAATGATATCTGCACGATGTCCATGCTTGGGCTGGCAAGTGACAAGTTACATTTACATCCTATAAATAATAGGCAATGAGCCAACAAGACAGAATCTAACTATTCCCCTTGATGTTGAATGGCAATACCTTCTTCTGGACTAGATAGGTATCTCTTTCCCTAAAAGAAACCATATGCAACAAAGACAGATATTGTTGGAAAAACTCAGCATCTGCAGAGAGAAATCAAAGTTAATGTTTCAGGTCCAGTGACCCTTCTTCAGAAGTGAAGAAGGAAAAGGTTGGTATATATTCTGAAGATGAGGTGGGGGGAGAAAGTTGGAGTAAACAATAGGTGAAGATGAAGCCGAGAAAGAGAGAGAGGAAAGGCAACAGTTGGGCAGACAAAGCAATGTGTAAGGATCAGCCTGGGAGCACCAATAGCTGCTAATGCTGATGATGGGTTGTTTGAGGTAGCGGCCCATGTGATGACAAATCCTGTTGTGGGGGGTATGAGAAAAGGACATAGGAGAAAGCGCTCGGTCCTAAAATTGTTGAACTCAATATTGAGTCTAGAAAGCTGCAGGGTTCTAAAGCAGAAGACGAGGTGCTGTTCTTCCAACCTGTGCTGAGCTTCGCTAGAACACTGCAGCAAGACCGAGACAGAGATGTTGGCCAGGGAACATAGTGGTAAGTTGAAGTGGCAGTCAACTGGAAGCTCTGAGTCATTTTCATGGACAAAACATAGGTGTTCTGCAAAACGGTTGCCCAGTCTCAGCTTCTTCTCCCCACTGTAGATGAGTCCGCATTGTGAGCAATAAATACAGTAGTCTAGATTGAATAAAGTGCATGTAAATTGCTGCTTCACTTGGAAGGTATGTTTGATGCCTTGGATAGTGAAGGAGAGGAAGTAAATGGGCTGGTGTGGCACCTTCTATGATTGCATGGCAAGATGCCATGGGGTGAGCTGAGATGTTGAGAGTGGAGGAGGAGTGGACCAGAGTATCCCAGAGGTATGATCCCTGCAGAAGGCTGACAAAGGAGGGGAGGGATATATGTGTCTGATAGTGGTATCTTGCTGGAGGTGTCAGAAATGTCAGCTGATGATCTCTTTGCCAGAGTTGGCATCATCGGAACAGATGCAATGGAGACAGAGGAACTGGGGAAAATGGAATAGCGTCTTTACAGGAAGCAGGATGTGAGGATGTATAGTCACGGTAACTGGGAGTCAGTGGGTTTGTAGTGTATATTGCTGGCTAGCCTATCCCCAGAAATGGAAACAGAGATGTTGAGGAAGGGAAAAGAGGAGTCAGAGATGGACTAGGTGAAAATGAGAATAGGATGGAAATTGGAAGTGAAATTGAAAAACATTGCCAATTCCAGACAATAGAGGGAAAGAAATGTGGGTGGGAGACTAGAGCAGGACTGGAACAAGAAATGTCCTACATATCGAACAAAGAGGCAGGCATAACTGGGCCCATGTGGATACCATGGCCTTCCCGTTGACCTGAAGAAAATGGAAGGAGTTAAAGGAGAATTAGTTCAATATGAGAATGGGCTCGGCCAGGGAGAGAAGCGTGGTGCTGGATGGGATGGTTCAGGCCAATATCCAGGAAGAAGCTGCGAACCCTGAGACCATACTGATGGGGGAAATGGATGTGTAAGGAATTGCACATCCATGGTGATGAGGATGCAGCTCATGAACTGGAAGGAACGTAAAGTGTCAGAAGAATTTGAAGGTATTTGACAAGGGGAGAAAAACATCAAGTCCAAGTTTGAAGAGATGGGTTCTGTGGGGCAGGAACAGTCAGAAACAAATGGTCTGCCTGGGGCAGGCTGGTTTATAGAATTTGAAAAGGAGGTAGAAATGCAGGGTTGGGATCTATGAGTTTGGATGTTGTGGGGATGAAATCACCAGATGGAATGATATTAGTGACCATTGTGGACACAATAGCCTGGTCTTCCCTGGTGGGGTCATGGTCCAGGGGAGATAAGAGGAGGTTACCAAGAGCTGGTGCTCAGCCTCCACAATGTAGAGCCAGACAACTGCCTAGTCGGCAAGCTTTATGATCAAATCAGGGTTGGATTTGAGAGTACGGAAGGCAGTCAGTTCAAATGGAGATAGGTTGGAATGGGTAAGAGCAGCAGACAAATTGAGGCGACCAATGTCATGTTGACAGTTCTCAATGAGCAGGTTGAGTGCAGGTAAAAGGCCAGAGGGAGAGATCCAGGTGGAGGAAAATTGATGGAGGCAGGTGAAGGGATCTGTGGGACCGGGAGAGGCCCCCTGTCCAAAGAAATAGGCTTGGAGGTGGAGGCGACGGAGGAAGCGTTCAACACTGCGTCATGCCATGCCATGCAACATCATTTTGATTTTTATGCTGCCAACGTCATCAAAGACCCATCGAACCTCCTACATCCTCTTCCGTCAGACAGATGAACACATGTGCCAGCAGGTTCAGGAATAACATCTTTCACAGCCATCATTAGACTGATGAATGGACTCTCTAACTTCAAATAATGCTGATCTCGCTCATGTTGATCTTGCCTAGTGCATGCCCTGTGCGGCGTAACCTCTATGCCTCTGTCTAAGTTTTTTTTAACCTATGATCTGTGTATCTTAGCTTACAATGATCTGCATGTACTGCTCATAAACAAAGCTTTTCTCTGAACTTAGGTATACGTGACAATAAGTCAAAACAAATCAAATGGAGCAGAATCAGACAGAAATTGACACTGATCTAAAGAAGGACAAATCAGAACAGGTGAGCAAGTTGGCAATTAAAGAGTTAACCTATAAGGAGGCTCTTAAAAGGGGAGGGATAGAGAGGTTTAGAGATGGAATTCTAGAGCTTACGGCTAAGATGACTGAAGGCATGGTAACCAATGATATTGCAAAAGAGGTGAAAGGGTTTACAGGAGGCAGATTTCTCAATGTCTCAGTGAGGTCATGGAGCTACAAATACTGATGAGGATTTTAAGATCAATGAATTGGTGAACCAAAGCCAAATGTAGGTCACTCAACAGAGGTGTAACAGGTGAATGGGACTTCATGTAAGTTAAAATATGGGTCATAAGTTTTTTATGATCTTGAGAACATAGAAATAAAACTACTAATTAGCTCTTTGACCCTTTTCTGCCATTAAATTGGATCATGGCTGATTTGAGACCATATCATTTTGTCCATATCCCATTGTATATTTGGTTACATAAATCTATCAAGCTCAGATTTAAATAATTGGGTTAGTATTGACTATTTTTTGTGAAAAAGAATTACAAATTTCTATTGTATACACTAACCAATCAACTGTGCAATTTCTGCAATTTTTCATTACAAAAGAAGCTCAGAGTGTGTTACAGCAAAAGTATTTGGCAGGGTAAAGTTTATCATTGGGGGAAGGGTAATTACAGTTCAGTTAGGCAAGAACTGGGTAACATAAATTGGGAACAGATGCTGTCAAGGAAGAGCACCACAGAAATGTGGAGATTGTTTAAGGAATGCATAGTGCACGTGCTCGATATGTTTGTCCCTAGCAGGCAGAGAAGATGCGGTCGAGTGAGGAGGCCATGGTTCTCGAGAGAGGTCGAATGACTGGTTAAGAGGAAGAGGGAGGCTTATGTAAGGTTTAAGAAAAGAGGAACGGAAAAGGCTCTAGAGGGATACAAGTTAGCCAGGAAGGAGCTGAAGAAAGGCCTTAGGAGAGCTATAATGGGGCATGAGAAAACCTTGGTGGATAGGATCAAGGAAAACTCCAAGGCTTTTTATACGTATGTGCAGAACAAGAGAATGACCAGAGAAAGGGTAGGACCGATCAAGGATTGTAAAGGAAATTTGTGCACAGAGCCTTAAGAGATAGGAGAGGTCCTTAATGAATACTTTTCTTCAGTATTCACAACTGAGAAGGACCTAGTTGTAGAGGAGGACGTTGTGAAACAGGCAGGTAGGCTAGAGGAGGTTGATGTTAGTAAAGAAGATCTGCTAGGAATTCTGAGGAAGTTGAAGATAGATAAGTCCCCTGGGCCTGATAGGATTTATCCAAGGATTCTATGGGAAGCGAGGGACGAGATCGCAGGGCCTTTGGCGATGATCTTTTCGTCCTCACTGTCCACGGGTATAGTGCCGGAAGATTGGAAAGAGGCAAACATCATTCCCTTGTTCAAAAAAGGGATAACCCCGGAAATTACAGACCAGTTAGTCTTACGTCAGTGGTGGGCAAATTATTGGAAAGGGCTCTGAGAGACAGGATCTGTGATCACTTGGAAAGGCACAGTTTGATTCGTGATAGTCAGCATGGATTTGTGAGGGTTAGATCATGCCTCACAAAACTTAGTGAATTCTTTGAAGAGCTGACCAAACATGTGGATGAAGGTGGAACAGTGGATGTGGTATACATGAATTTAAGTAAGGTGTTTGATAAGGTTCCCCATGGTAGGCTCATGCAGAAGGTAAGGAGGCATGGGATAGAGGGAAATGTGACAGATTGGATTCAGAATTGGCTGACCCTTAGAAGACAAAGGGTAGTAGTGGAGGGAAAATATTCAACATGGTGCTCAGTTACGAGTGGTGTACCACAAGGATCTGTTCTGGGTCCTCTTCAATTTGTGATTTTTGTAAATGATTTGGATGAAGAGGTGGAAGGGTGAATTAGCAAGTATACGGACGATATGAAGGTGGGTCACGTTGTGGACAGCGCGGTGGGCTGTTCTAGGTTACAAAGGGACATTGATAGAATGCAGAGCTGGGATGAGAAGTGGCAGATGGAGTATAACCCTGAAAATTGTGAGGTAATTCATTTTGGAAGGACAAACTTGAATGCAGAATATAGGGTTAATGGAAAGATTCTTGGCAGTGTGGAGGAGCAGAGGGATCTTGGGGTTCATGTTCACAGTTCCCTGAAGGCTGCCACCCAGGTGGATAGAGTTGTTAAGAAGGCGTGTGGTGTGTTAGCTTTCATGAATAGAGGGATTGGGTTCAAGAGCCATGAAGTTATGCTCCATCTATACAAAAGCCTGGTTCGGCCACATCTGGAGCATTGTGTCCAGTTCTGGTCACCTCATTACAGGAAAGATGTGGAAGTGTTGGAAAAGGTGCAGAGGAGATTTACCAGGATGTTGCCTGGAATGGAGGGAAGGTCTTACGAGGAAAGGTTGAGAGACCTAGGGCTTTTCTCTTTAGAACAACAAAGGATGAGAGGTGACTTGATAGAGGTGTACAAAATGATCAGAGTTTTAGATAGAGTAGACAGCCAGAGCCTTTTTCCTAGGGTGGAGGTAGCTATTACGAGGGGGCATAGTTTTAAAGTGAGTGGTGGTAGATATCGGGGAGATGTCAGAGGTAGGTTCTTTACTCAGAGAGTGGTAGGGGTGTGGAATGCATTGCCGAAGAGCGTAGTGGAGTCGGCCTCATTAGGGGCATTTAAGCGGCTATTATATAGGCATATGGATGATAGTGTAAGGTAGGGGTGGAGGTTAGATAGACCTTAGGTTTCGGGTAAAAGTTCGGCACAACATCGTGGGCTGAAGGGCCTGTACTGTGCTGTACTGTTCTATGTTCTATTACAGGAACATAATACAAACATTTGGACACAAGAAGAAACAGAGTATTGGTATTCAATTTTCGGATAATAACACTCACTAAAGGCGTTTATACATATTCAGCTATCTTGACATGTTTCTCAGAGATAATCTTTTTACAGAAATGAAAAGTTTTTCACAAAAGTACACGAAGATTTTCACATCTTTAAGGTCTTGTTTCCTTTAATAGCAGTATTTTCTGTGCCAAATTGTACTGATGTTATCAACCCAAATGACCAGATTCTGTCCTTGGGAACAAAACTAATCACTTTATAAACTAACAGAAGCAAGAAAATTTGAGAAGTGATATATGAATGAAGGGCTCTATAACATATGTACATGCAGTTTTGCATATGAGCAATAGTTTCACACTTTATTTTCAGAACATGTATGTAATAACATGTATGTAATAAGGGTTATTGTTTTGGCCCTCATCCACCATTCATCAAATTTAAATGGGACATGTATTTCTAAATAATCACATCATTTATATCTCAGCAGCCTTGACGTTGTTTGACATTAGTTACCAGATGTTGATAGAATTGCATTCATCCATGAATGACCATGGTCAGTGTCAATGCCATATCATGCTTTGTGCAAAATTTGTTGCACACAACAGCTGGTTGAATCTTCTGTAGGCACAACCTTCCAAGGAACATAATAACAACATGGATGAATTCTTTGAAAGTTATGGTTGAATAATAAGTTCTGACTTGGTTAATTCACTTTGTGCAGGTGAAAGATGGTGGTCCAATATGTTTGTCAGTCATTATAGAACCCAAGCATTTTTTGTTCATAATACCAGAAATTTGACATTAGATCTTGATCATTGAAACAGATGTGATGCAAGGACTGTTTGATCTTTCTCAACATTTACGTGGTACTTGCTCTCCAAATGAGTTTGTTTGTAGGTATAATATTACAAGCAGAGTGAAAATTTAGAATTTATAGTGCAGGCTTTGCTTAACTGAATAGGGGATTTTCACTAATGTTCTCAAATCATTAACCTGAAACCCCAGCTCACTGTTAAATCAGTAGTCTATTAGATGAAAGTGCTTCCACCATAAGCTAATAAACATTCTCCTGAAAATGCTCTGTTCATTCATCATTGTTGTTTTAAGCTGTCTAATAGTAGCGAATGCTAAAAGCCATTTTGTCTTTAATATCTGCATGAAAAATATTTTGTATCTCCACATTTCCAATCAAATTTCTGACTACTTACCACTGTTTTTTGTTATAAGTTATGTAACCATTTAATATGAAACCATCTTTGTAATAATTTATAGTTAAAATCCTGCATGAGACTGATTGCTGTAATGCTGCATTATGGCCATGTTTACCATTTAATTCTATGGAGTAATGCTCAATCTTCTTGGACATTTTCTGAATCCTGTCACAACTGAAGCATAAAAGAAAAACATATAAAATCAACAAATGTTGGATATTTAAAACAAAAAATTTAGGTTATGACAATTGTACTGGTAATGTACAAAGTGCATTTTAGTTAAAGGATGGTAGGAAATCCAGCGAGTTAACTTCACTGCATCGCCTGTGTTAAGATGTGCATAGCAAAATGGACAAGCACCACTTGTGTGAACACAGCAGGTCAAGCAGCATCATAGGAGCAGGAAAACTTGACGTTTAGGGCCTAGACCCTTCATCAGAAATGGGAGAGGGGAAGAGGATTCTGAAATAAATAGGGAGAGAGGGGGAGGCGGATAGAGGATGGATAGAGGAGAGGATAGGTGGAGAGGAGGCAGACAAGTCGAAGAGGCGGGGATGGAGCCAGTAAAGGTGAGTTGAGGTAGGGGAGTAGGGAGGAGATAGGTCAGTCCAGGGAGGACGGACAGGTCAAGGGGGCGGGATGATGTTAGTGGATAGGAGATGGGGGTGTGGCTTGAGGTGAGAGGAAAAACAGGTTAGGGAGGTGGAGATGAGCTAGGCTGGTTTTGGGATTCGGTTGGGGAGGGGAGATTTTGAAGCTTGTGAAATCCACATTGATGCCATTGGGCTGCAGGGTTCCCAGGCTGAATATGATTTGCTGTTCCTGCAGCCTTCGGGTGGCATCACTGTGGCCTTGCAGGAGGCCCAGGATGGACATGTCGTCTGAGGAATGGGAGGGGGAGTTGAAATGGTTCGCGACTGGGAGGTGCAGTTGTTTGTTGCGAACTGAGCGCAGGTGTTCTGCAAAGCGGTCCCCAAGCCTGCGATTGGTTTCCCCGATGTAGAGGAAGCCACAATGGGTACAGCGGATGCAGTATACCACATTGGCAGATGTGCAGGTGAACATCTGCCTGATGTGGAAAGTCTTCTTGGGGCCTGGGATTGGGGTGAGGGAGGAGGTGTGGGGGCAGGTGTAGCACTTCCTGCGGTTGCAGGGAAAAGTGCCGGGTGTGGTGGGGCTGGAGGGGAGTGTGGAGCGGACAAGGGAGTCGCGGAGGGAGTGGTCCCTCCGGAAGGCAGATAAGGGTGGGGAGGGAAAAATGTCTTTGGTGGTGGGGTCTGATTGCAGATGGCGGAAGTGTCGGAGGATGATGCGTTGGATCCGGAGGTTGGTGGGGTGGTATGTGAGGACGAGGGGGATTCTTTTTTGGTTATTATTGCGGGGATGGGGCGTGAGGGATGTATTCCGGGAAATGCGGGAGACACGGTCGAGGGCGTTCTCGACCACTGTGGGGGGGAAGTTGCGGTCCTTGAAGAATGAGGACATTTGGGATGTACGGGAAACCAAGCGCAGGCCTGGGGACCGCTTTGCAGTACACCTGCACTCAGTTCGCAACAAACTGCACCTCCCAGTCACGAACCATTTCAACTCCCCCTCCCATTCCTCAGATGACATGTCCATCCTGGGCTTCCTGCAATGCCACAGTGATGCCACCTGAAGGCTGCAGGAACAGCAAATCATATTCAGCCTGGGAACCCTGCAGCCTAATGGCATCAATTGGATTTCACAAGCTTCAAAATCTCCCCTCCCCCAACCGCATCTCAAAACCAGCCTAGCTCATCTCCACCTCCCTAACCTGTTTTTCCTCTCACCTCAAGCCACACCCCCATCTCCTATCCACTAACATCATCCCGCCCCCTTGACCTGTCCGTCCTCCCTGAACTGACCTATCTCCTCCCTACCCCCCTACCTACACTCACCTTTACTGGCTCCATCCCCGCCTCTTCGACTTGTCTGCCTCCTCTCCACCTATCCTCTCCTCTATCCATCCTCTATCCGCCTCCCCCTCTCTCCCTATTTATTTCAGAACCCTCTTCCCCTCCCCCATTTCTGATGAAGGGTTTAGGCCCGAAACGTCAAGTTTTCCTGCTCCTATGATGCTGCCTGACCTGCTGAGTTCATCCAGCCCCATGCTTGTTATCTCGGATTCTCCAGCATCTGCAGTACCTTTTATCTCTCTCAAGCACCACTTGTGTGCCCACATTGAAATTCAGACCTTTAATGCCAGTTTTCAACAATATACTGGACTGACTATGTTTATAATTCAGAATTGTGCGTTGAAACTCTGCACTTGCTGCAAAAAGTCATCTAAAATACCTCCAAATGCCCCAATAAAAATATTTTTGAAATTGTAATTGAGGGATTAAGCCATAAACACAGTATTCGTTAACTTTTGACAGGTTTAAAATCTCCTATTCTCTACAAATTCTCTACAAATATTCTGGAAAGTTACCATTAAAGGATCTAGTAGAGTAGGTAGAGAAAAATATATTTAATTGGCTGTTGGAGTATAGAATGAAGGTGTTTAGTATCAAAATTAGAAATAAGTAAGCAATTTTTTTTCAAACGAAGTGAAATTCTCGAATTCTCTTCTCTAAGCAAACTGTTGAAGCTAAGCCAATAGGAGCTTTTTAAAACTTGATGTTATTGTTTTAATTTGGTAATTGTGATAAGATACAGTAAACGTTTTGTCATTTGGCACCTATTGGACCAGGAGTGTGCCGATTGATCAAATATTCTAGATAATCAAGAGGTCCGCATAATCAATGTAAAAATACACTAAGTAATAGAAACATAATATAGGGGGTGTACATTTTATTTTTATATTTTAGTTATAGCATGAATCACTTAAATAATAATGCAACTTTATCTAAATAAAACTTACCAGAGAGAGCCTTCTCACTCGCAGCCTCGACTGATGACTTGGAGTTGGTGGTAGATCACGGTATTTGAAGAGAAATTGACTCGAATTTAATCAACTGATAATATTTCATGTGGACGTTTGATTGAACAACATATATTTACATTGAAGTAAATTAACTTTTAAAATGGTAATAATTGGACAGAATAATACAGGAAACTTCACGGTATTTGAGGTAGATCATTTTTCCTGGCTTATCAAAAGTCTTGCCTCACGTGAATGTGGCCTTTCAATTGTTTCAGCGGCAGGAGTCCGGGAGAAAGCGCGAGGGCAGCCTGAGAAGGTAAGCTTCCACCCAATAAATTTGGGAGTTAACTAACCCTGGCAACATCCTTACAAATCTTTTCTGAAAGCTTTCAAGTTTAACAACATCCTTCCAATAGCAAGGAGATCAGAATTCAACACAGTATTCCAAAAGCGGCCTAACCAATATCCTGTACAGTTGCAGCATAATCTCCCAACTCCTATACCCAATGCTCTGACCAGTAAAGGCAACCATACCAAATATCTTTTTCACTATCCTGTCTACCTGCAACTCTACTTTCAAGGAACTATGAACCTGCACTCCAAGCAACACTCTCCAGCACCTTACCATTAAATGTGTAAGTCCTGCCTTGATTTGCCTTTCCAAAATGCAGCACCTCACATTTATCTAAATTAAACTCCATCTGCCACTCCTTGGCCCATTACCCCATCTGATCAAGGTCCCATTGTACTCCGAGGTAACCTTCTTCACTGCCCACTACACCTCCAATTTTGGTATCATCTGTAAACTTACTAACCATACCTCCTACGTTCACATCCAGATCATTTATACAAATGACGAAAAGCAGTAGACCTAGCACTGATCCTTGTGGCACACCACTGGTCACAGGCCTCCTGTGTGAAAAACAACCTTCCACCACCAGCCTCTGCCTTCTACTTTCAAGCCAGCTCTGTATCCAAATGGCTAGTTCTCACTGTATTCCATGTGATCTAACCTTGCTAACCAGTGTATCATGAGGAACCTTGTGGAGTGCCTTGCTGAAATCTATGTAGATCATGTCCACCACTCTGCCTTCATCAATCATCTTCGTTACTTCTTCTAAAACTCAAGCAAGTTAGTGAGATATGACTTCCCAAGCACAAAGCCATGTTGACTATCCCTAGTCAGTTCTTGTCTTTCCAAATGTGTGTAAATCTTGTCCCTCAGGATTCCCTCCAACAACTTGGCCACCACAGATGTCAGTCTCACCAGTCTATAGCTTTTTGGCTTTTCCTTATCACCTCTCTTAAATAGGGCACCATGTTAGCCAACTTTTAGCCTTCTGACACCTTGCCTGTGGCTATCGATGATACAAATATCTCAGCAAGGGGCTAGCAATCACTTCCCTAGTTTCCCACAGAGTTCTAGGGTACACCTGAGCAGGTCCAGGGGATCTATCCACCTTTATGTGTTTTAAGATGTCCAGCACTCTGTAGTATGGACATTTTTCAAAATTTATTTCCCCACAATCTCTATCTTCCATATCCTTCTCCACAGTAGGCATTTGTTGTATGTCCTCTATTTTGGGAGCATCAAGAATCGTTTGAAGAATATATTGATTTGAAGAACTTGATTGGGTTATTGATATATTTTTTGCAGTTGATAACAAGACCTTGTTTCCGTGTTACTGCCATGAGCTGATAAAGGTTAGTGTCATTTCTAATTTTAGTTCTCATGAGAAATATAATGTCATCTGCAATACATTGACAGCCTGGTAGATTCTCTATGATAGGACCCACTGTTGTTGTAATATCTCCCATTTTAATTCTTGTATGCGATGCCATGTTGCTAGCAAGGCTGGCATTTATAGCCCATTCCTGGTTGCCCCTAAACTGATTGGCTTTCTAGGATGTCTCAGGGACAATTAAGAGTCAACAATATTGCTATGGGTTTAGAGTCACACATAAGCTGGGCCAAATAAGGATTGCACATTTCTTCCTTTAGAGGATGTTGTGAACCAGATGGGTTTTCTACAATTGATAATCGTTAATTTACCATTAGGATTTGAACCCCTTACTCAAGAACATTATCCTGAGTCTCTGTATTAATATTTCCAGTAACATTATCACTCCATCACTGCCTCCTGGCTAATAGATAGTACAAATGATAATTTACGAAAACTGTGTCTAAAACGGTGTTCCAAAAATTGTCTGTTCCTATTACTCTTCTTATGACATTTGGATCAGTATCCATTCTTGGCGTCAAGCTTGGAAAACGGCTTTGTTCTTGAAAGCTTGGAAATAACCTCTTCAGGGTAGCAGTCCTGTGTAGACATCTTTTTAATGCAATGTTCACTTGACTAAAATATGAACACATATGTAGGGTTTCCATTTTTCTTCAAAATGCCAAGAATTGAACTGAACCAACCAGTATGATATTTATCAATGCAAATGATGTTGTTTTGTACCACAGAATCCAATATTGCACTTGCAAGGAGGGTTGATGCTAGGTTGGGCATCATCTTTCAGATCTAATATGTATCACCTTTAAAGATGTTAATTGAATCAAACTATCTCAGAAAAGATAAGTCATGGATGTTGCAGTCTCTTTACCTCATGTATCATGATGATAAGATCAGAAGAGTAGGAGCAGAAATATGCCATTCAGCTCATCGAATTTACTCTGCCATTCAATGAGATCATGGTTGGTTTCATTATCCACAACTCCATGTCCATGCTTTTTCCCGATAACCCTTGATTCCCTTACAAATTAAAAATATGTCTGTTTCAGTTTTGAATATACTTAATGGACAATCATTGACAGCTATTTGCAGTAAAGAATTACACAGATTTTACTATCCCTGGGGGGAAGAAATTTCTCCTCATCTGTCTTAAATGTGTGACCCCTTATTCTAATATTATGCTCTCTGGTCCTATACTGTTTTTGTACCTACCCTAGCAAGCCTACTAAGAATCCTTTAAGTTTCAATAAGGACAGTTCTCACTCTTTTACATTACCGTGATTATAGGCTTAATCTACTCAACTTCTCCTCATAAGGCAATCTCTCCATATGCAGGATCAGCCTGTGAACTTTCTCTGGACTACCTCCAATGCCAGGATATCTTTGCTTTGACAAGGGGCCCGAAATTGTTCACAGTATTTCAGCTGTGCTCTGACTAATGCCTTGTATAGTTTCAGCAAAGCTTTCCTAGTTTTATGCTCTACTTCCTTTGAAATAATCTCACATCTTCCCACATGATATTCCATCTTAAATTATTTTGCCCACTTGCTTAACTTGTCCACATCCCTCTACAGCCTCATTTTTGTTATTCTCAACACGTGCCTTCCTACCTATTTTTCTGTCATCTGCAAGCTTGGCCATTGTACGTTCAATTTCATCATCCAGTTCATTAATATATATTGTGATTAACTATGGTCACAGCACTGATTCATGTGGCATATTACTAGCTAAAGATTCCCATCCTGAAAATGCCCCTGTAATCCATTCATGCTAATACACTACCTCCAACACCATGGACTCTTGTCTTATTAACTAGAGTAATGTGTGGTACTTTATCAAAAGCCTTCTTAAAAATTACATTCTCTGCTTTGCCTTTACCTATCCTGCTTGTTACTTCCACAAAGAATTCTAGTAAATTTGTCAGGCAGGATTTTCCTTTCATGAAGCGATGCTGACTCTGCTTAATTGTATTATGTATTTCTAAATGTGCTGCTATTAGTCCTTTAAAATACAGTTTCACATTTACCCAGTAACAGGTGTTAAGCCAACTGACCTACAGTTACCTGGTTTTGTGTCCTTACCTTTTTAAGTAAAGGTGTTACATTGACAGTTTTCCAATCCTCATAGAAATCATAGAATCCCTACAGTGTGGAAACAGACCCTTCAGCCCAACAAGTCCACACTGACTCTCAGAACATCCCACCCAGACCCATCCCCCTAATCTACACATCCCTGAACCCTACGCGCAATTTAGCATGGCCAATCCACCCAGCCTGCACATCTTTGGACTGTGGGAGGAAACCCACGCAGACATGGGGAGAATGTGCAAACTCCACACAGACAGTCGCCCAAGAGTGGAATCAAACCTGGGTCCCTGGCGCTGTGAGGCAGCAGTGCTAACCACTGAGCAACTGAGCCACTGTGCCGCCCTAGGACTTTGCACTGGGACTTTTCCAGAATCTAAGGACTCTTGCAATCACTATCTTTGTAGCTTTTTTTTTAATATCCTAGGATACATTCCATCAGGTCCAGGGAATTAATCAGTCTTTAGCCCCATTGGTTTTCCTAGCAAGTTTTCTCTAGTGGTAATTATTGTATTTATTTCCTCTCCTCCTTTTGCCACTTGATTATTTGTAATTTTGGAATGCTGTTCACGTGTATAACTATGTGGATTGATGCAAACTATTTATTCAACTCTGCCATTTTCTGGTTCCCCATTATTATTTCCCCACCCTGTTCTCCAAGGCATCTATTTTACTTTGGTCTACTTCAATATACTTAAAGAAGGTCTTGCTGTCTGCTTTGATATTCTTTCAAGTTTACCTTCATAGTTTTATGTTCTCCCTCTTTTTTTGGCAGTCTTTTGTTCCGTTGTAAAACTTTCTCAATCCTCTGGCTAATGATTAATCTTTGCCACAATGTATAATTTTCTTTCAGTCTGATAATATCCTTAACTTCCCTGGTTATCCCTTCTTGGAATCCTTCTTTCTCATTGGGATAAATGTTCGCTGAAAACCATGAACTATTTTCTTAAACTATTTTCTGCCATTGTTCCTCAACAGTTTCCACTGCTAAATTCATTTCCCAATCCACTCCAGCTAGGTCTGCCCTCATTACTTTGCAATTAACCTGATTTAAGCTTAGTACTATTGTTTCCAATCCAAGTTCTTCCCTCTCAAATTGAATGCTAAATTCTATCATTTTATGAACCTTAGGACACAGCAAGAATAGCTGTATCAGAAATTCTTAATATTTAGAGGATACCCATGGTTGTGGGTGGATCTGAATCAAAAAGGGATAAAGGATGACAACTCAGTTGCCTGTACTGTGAATAAAAGAATGGTTAAGTATGTGCCACAAGAAAATCTGAAAAGGTGGAAATGAGAAATGGAAATCAAAATGTTATTTCAAAGTTTCAAACATATGCAGTTATGATCACTGAAACAAAGTACAGCATGTCATATCTAATTACAGCAACAGAATCAAGGACACACATTTATTTGAATGCTAGCTTATCTGTGTATCTGTGATTACGTAGATTTGCTCAAAGCCAAACAATCCTTGACATTGGAATGCCTGGCCAGATAGGAAGTTAACTATTTAATCATAACTATTGTAAAAGGTGGTTCACAGTTTAGATGATGCAATTATGTGGAACTTTCAGCTTTAGAAACAGACTATTTAGCCTTTTTAGCCTTATTAGCCTGCACCAGTATTTATGCACCAAAGAAACCTTCTTGCACGCCCTTATATCTAACCCTGACAACATATGGTAGGAGCATGCCAGGAGCAGTGCCGACATACCTAAAAATGAGCTGTCAACCTGGTGAAGCTACAACATAGAACTACATGCATGCCAAACAGCACAAGCAGCAAGTAATAGACAGGTCTACATGATCTTTTTCTTAAAATTCACCACTGGATATGAATGTTGCTGGCTGGGCTAGTATTTATTCCCTGTACACAGTTGACTGTTAGAAGGTGGTGATGAACTGCCTTCTTGAACGGTCAGAGGTCCATCTGTTGTAGGAAGATCCACAATGCCATTAGGGAGGGAATTCCAGGATTTTGTCCCAGCAATAGTGAAGGAATACTGGCATATTTCCAAGTCAATCCATCTGGTTCACTAATGTCCTTTAGGGAAGGAAACTGTCATCCTTAACTGGTCTGGCCTATATGTGCCTCCAGACCCACAGCAATGTGGTTGACTCTGAACTGCCCTCTGGGCAATTAGGTATGGGCAATAAATGCTGCCTAGCCAGTGACACCCTCAGCCCATTAATGAATAAAGAAAAAACAAATATGTGGCTTGGTGGGAAACTTTTAAGTGATAACCATCCTTTTGAGATAAACATAGAAGCAATACGCTACTGTCATCATTAAGTATGCCTCAACCCTAGAAGCAATGAATAAGGCCAAAGAATAATTCTACTCCAACCTTGATCAATTATTGTCCTGTGTCCCAAAGATAGATTCTCCTTGGTGATTCCATTGCCAGAGATCGGAGGAAAACTTCTGGAGGTGTGATTGGCAAGAAAGTCATAGACAAAGTAAACACCATCAAAGTCCTTTTCCTGATAAAATGTTGAGAACAAACACCCTATTTCATCACAGAGACAAGCATACAACCTTATGGCAACATCTTGCTCCAGATGTTGGCACCTCTTTCGCACCATCATCATGCAAATGAGAAACCATGAAGGTGTCAGTGCCACTTTCGTCATGGTCATAGCTGACGACTGCTGGACTGACCTTTGCTTAACCTCTATCTCCATCAGCCTGCCCCACAAATGGAAGCAAAAACAGAAGTGCTGCTGCAGGAAATTGACTCAGAGCTCTGCAAGGAAATACCTACAATAGTCAGCACCTCACAGTCAACCTGGTGGTGTTAAATAAACAGAAGCCACAGAAGACAGTGGTATAGTTCAAGCCTTAAATCATAATAAGCAGGACCTCCAAGAAGACTTTGAATTTCTCTATCAGGAAACAGAAAGGAGGCTAATTATGGTAACTACAGAGATGTCTCCCTGCTGTCTACCACAGGCACTATGTATTTTTGGAAAGATTATAAACTGGTTATGCACTTTGGCAGGAAGAATAGAAGACCTGAATATGATTTAATTGGAGGAAGCCTGCAGAAATCTGCAGCACAAATGGATTCATCACAAAAAGTTAGGATATAGATTTCACAGACAATGGGGAAGGCAAATGGGCTTTTATTTCAAAGGGTATGGAGTGGATTATTGGGAATGTCTCCATAAAATTATGCCAGGTCTTAGACAGACCATAGCTAGAATACTATTCTAGCTATAGATCCCCTTATCTAAGGAAAGATACACTGACATTGGAGGCAGTCCAGTTTGACCGTGGGCATGGGATAATTTTCTTATGAGGAGAGGTTGAGTAGCTTGGACCTGAAGTTATTTCGGAGTTTAGAAAATGAGAGGCAACATTATTGATTTGTTTAAGATTGTTAAGATACTCGACTGTGCACATGTAGAGAGGTTTTTTTTTCATAGAATCCCTACAGTGTGGAAACAGGCCCTTCGTCCCAACAAGTCCACATTGACCCTTGGAGTATCCCACCCTGACCCATCCTCCTATTACCCACCTCATCTAGGCATCCCTGAACGCTACAGGCAATTTAGCATGGCCAATCTACCTAATCTGCACACGTCTTTGGATTGTGGGAGGAAACCGGAGCACCCAGAGGAAACCCACGCAGACATGGGGAGAATGTGCAAACTCTACACAGACAGTCGCTCGAGGGTGGGATTGAACCCAGGTCCCTGGTGCTGTGAGGCTGCAGTGCTAACTACTGAGCCACCATGCCACCCTTGTTATTTCCCATGGGAGTGTCTCGGGCTAAAGGACATAATTTAGGAGTAAGGGATCTCCCTTTTAAGACAGAGATGAAAAGGAATTTCTTCTCTCAGACAGTAATGAATCTGTGGAATTCTTTACTACTGAGGGCAGTTGAAGCTGGTCATGAACTATATTCTGGACTGATGCAGACAGATTTTTAATCAGTAAGGAAATTAAGGGTCATGGTGAAAAAGCAGGAAAGTGCAGTTGAGGATTATCAGATTAACCATGATCTCACTGAATTGTGCAGCAGACTCGATGGTCCAAATGGCCTACTTCTACTCTGCATTTTATGGTCTTCCTCCAATAAGTTTGGCATTTTACCCGCAGTACATGAGAGTTACCTACTAAATAAAAACTGAAAGAGCTGCAGATGCAGTAAATCAGAAACAAAAACAGAAGTTGCTGGAAAAGCTCGGCAGGTCTGGCAGCATTTGTGGAGAAAAAAAATCAGAGGTAATGTTCTGGGACCAGTGACCCTCAGAACTGGCCTCTGCACAGATGCTGCCAGACCTGAGTTACCATTAGGTGTCAAAAGACATTTAACTTTAAACTTAGATAACAAGGTGTGGGGCTGGATGAACACAGCAGGCCAAGCAGCATCATAGGAGCAGGAAAGCTTGACGTTTCGGGCCTAGACCCTTCATCAGAAATGGGGGAGGGGAAGAGAGTTCTGAAATACATAGGGAGAGAGGGGGAGGCGGATAGAGGATGGATAGAGGAGAGGGTAGGTGGAGAGGAGGCAGACAAGTTGAAGAGGCGGGGATGGAGCCAGTAAAGGTGAGTGTAGGTAGGGGGGTAGGGAGGAGATAGGTCAGTCCAGGGAGGACGGACAGGTCAAGGGGGCGGGATGATGTTAGTAGATGGGAGATGGGGGTGGGGCTTGAGGTGGGAGGAGGGGATAGGTGAGAGGAGGGACAGGTTAGGGAGGCGGAGATGAGCTGGGCTGGTTTTGGGATGCGGTTGGGGGAGGGGAGATTTTGAAGCTTGTGAAATCCACATTGATGCCATTGGGCTGCAGGGTTCCCAGGCTGAATATGATTTGCTGTTCCTGCAGCCTTCGGGTGGCATCACTGTGGCATTGCAGAAGGCCCAGGATGGACATGTCGTCTGAGGAATGGGAGGGGGAGTTGAAATGGTTCGCGACTGGGAGGTGCAGTTGTTTGTTGCGAACTGATCGCAGGTGTTCTGCAATGCGGTCCCTAAGTCGCTGCTTGGTTTCCCCGATGTAGAGGCTGCCACAATGGGTACAGCGGATGCAGTATACCACATTGGCAGATGTGCAGGTGAACATCTGCCTGATGTGGAAAGTCTTCTTGGGGCCTGGGATTGGGATGAGGGAGGAGGTGTGGGGGCAGGTGTAGCACTTTCTGCGGTTGCAGGGAAAAGTGCCGGGTGGGTGGGGCTGGAGGGGAGTGTGGAGCGGAAAAGGGAGTCGCGGAGGGAGTGATCCCTCCGGAAGGCAGATAATGGTGGGGAGGGAAAAATGTCTTTGATGGTGGGGTCTGATTGCAGATGGCGGAAGTGTCGGAGGATGATGCGTTGGATCCGGAGGTTGGTGGGGTGGTATGTGAGAACGAGGGGTATTCTTTTTTGGTTATTATTGCGGGGACGGGGTGTGAGGGATGAGTTATGGGAAATGCGGGAGACAGGTCGAGGGCATTCTCGACCACTGTGGGGGGAAAGTTGCGGTTCTTGAAGAATGAGGACATCTGAGATGTCCGGGAGTGGAATGTCTCATCCTGGGAGCAGATGCAGCGGAGGCGAAGGAATTGGGAATAGGGGATGGCATTTTTGCAGGAAGGTGGGTGAGAGGAGGTGTATTCCAGGTAGCTGTGGGAGTCAGTGGGCTTGAAATGGACATCGGTTTCTAGGTGGTTACCCGAGAAGGAGACAGAGAGGTCCAGGAAGGAGAGAGAAGTGTTGGAGATGGTCCAGGTGAACTTTAGGTTGGGATGGAAGGTGTTGGTGAAGTGGATGAACTGTTCGAGCTCCTCGTGGGAGCACGAGGCGGCGCCGATGCAGTCATCAATGTAAAGGAGGAAGAGGTGGGGTTTAGGGCCAGTGTAGGTACGGAAGAGGGATTGTTCCACATAACCTACAAAGAGGCAGGCATAGCTTGGGCCCATGTGGGTACCCATGGCCACCCCCTTTGTCTGTAGGAAGTGGGAGGAATTGAAAGAGAAGTTGTTGAGGGTGAGGACGAGTTCGGCTAAGCGGAGGAGGGTGTCGGTGGAGGGGGATTGGTCAGTTCTGTGGGACAGGAAGAAGCGGAGGGCCTTTCGACCATCTGCATGGGGAATACAGGTGTATAGGGACTGGACGTCCATAGTAAAAATGAGGTGTTGGGGACCGGGGAATTGGAAGTTCTGGAGGAGGTGGAGGGCGTGGGTGGTGTCACGGACATAGGTAGGGAGTTCCTGGACCAAGGGGGTGAAAATGGAGTCTAGGTAGGTGGAGATGAGTTCGGTGGGGCAGGAGCAGGCGGAGACAATGGGTCGACCAGGGCATTCAGGTTTGTGGATTTTGGGAAGGAGATAGAAGCGGGCAGTGCGGGGTTGGGGAACGATGAGGTTGGAGGCGGTGGGTGGGAGGTCACCTGAGGTGATGAGGTTGTGGATGGTTAACTTTAAACTTAGATTTGTTATCAGAAAGGGGAGGATCCTGCTTGCTTTACATAATATATCTAGTTCAGACTCAAACCACGTTGGAGCAACATGCCTTCATATTTGTTTGTACTTTTAAAGACCACCTGACATATTTTTGCTTGTTCTATTTTCTCAAACAATTTATTAAAGTTGGAGACTGGTAATTATACTGAAAAGTACTGCAACCAGATTTTTAGCTTTGAGGTGGGAGGCGGGAACTTCACATCATTTGGCCCAGTAGTGCTGCTTGACAGGAATTCCATGTGACAGAAAATTGGGATAGAGTTCGGCTTGCCACTAGTTGCACCAGTATTGTCTGGTACTTTCAAACTAAAACCCTTAGACTGAGGCAATCTGTTTCCTACATACTCTGAATGACCTCCTTCTTCAGGAGAAATTGTGTTCTTACATGTAATTCAAATCAAGATTTAAGCAAAATGCAAAAAAGCTTTCCAAACTACTGGCATTTCTGCCTCAGCAAAAATAATCAATTCCTGATTCTTCTGAACCAAAAGCAAGCTAATAGAACAAAGAACAAAGAAAATTACAGCACTGGATCAGGCCCTTCGGCCCTCCAAGCCTCCGTCAATCCAGATCCTCTATCTAAACCTGTTGCCTATTTTCCAAGGATCTGTATCCCTCTGCTCCCTGCCCATTCATGTATCTGTCTAGATACATCTTAAATGACACTATCGTGCCCGCCTCTACCACCTCCGCTGGCAACGCGTTCCAGGCACCCACCACCCTCTGCGTAAAGAACTTTCCACACATATCTCCCTTAAACTTTTCCCCCTCACCTTGAAATCGTGACCCCTAGTAATTTTCCCACACTCTGGGAAAAATCTTCTTGCTATCCACCCTGTCTATACCTCTAATGATTTTGTAGACCTCAATCAGGTCCCCCCTCAAACTCCATCTTTCTAATGTAAACAATCCTAATCTACTCAACCTCTCTTCATAGCTAGCGCCCTCCATAACAGGCAACATCCTGGTGAACCTCCTCTGCACCCTCTCCAAAGCATCCACATCCTTTTGGTAATGTGGCAACCAGAACTGTACGCCGTATTCCAAATGTGGTCGAATCAAAATCCTATACAACTGTAACACAACCTGCCAATTCTTGTACTCAATACCCCGTCCGATGAATGAAAGAATGCCGTATGCCTTCTTGACCACTCTATCGACCTATGTTGCCACCTTCAAGGTACAATGGACCTGAACACCCAGATCTCTCTGTGCATCAATTACCCCAGGGCTTTTCCATTTACTGTATAATTCGGTCTTGAATTGGATCTTCCAAAATGCATCACCTCTTATTTGCCTGGATTGAACTCCATCTGCCATTTCTCCGCCTAACACTCTAATCTATCTATATTCTGCTGCATTCTCGGACAGTCCCCTTCACTATCTGCTACTGCACCTATCTTACTGTCATCTGCAAACTTGCTAATCAGACCATCTATACCTTCCTCCAAATCATTTACGTATATCACAAACAACAGTGGTCCCAACACAGATCCCTGTGGAACACCACTGGTCACAGGTCTCCAATTTGAGAAACTCCCTTCCACTA
Source organism: Ginglymostoma cirratum (assembly GCA_024137785.1). Taxonomy (NCBI): domain Eukaryota; kingdom Metazoa; phylum Chordata; class Chondrichthyes; order Orectolobiformes; family Ginglymostomatidae; genus Ginglymostoma; species Ginglymostoma cirratum. Next base: position 28,983,514 of record JAHRHZ010000039.1, read on the forward strand.
CAACTCTCTGTCTCCTGTTGCCCAGCCAGTTCTCTATCCATCTAGCTAGTACACCCTGGACTCCATGCAACTTCACTTTCTCCATCAGCCTGCCATGGGGAACCTTATCAAATGCCTTACTGAAGTCCGTGTATATGACATCCACAGTCCTTCCCTCATCTATCAACTATCAAGTTGGTAAGACACGACCTTCCCTGCACAAGACCATGCTGCCTATCACTAATTAGCCCGTTTTCTTCCAATGTAAATCGATCCTATCCCTCAGTATCTTCTCCAGCAGCTTCCCCACCACTGACATCAGGCTCACCGGTCGATAATTACCTGGATTATCCTTGCTACCCTTCTTAAACAAGGGGACAACATTAGCAATTCTCCAGTCCTCCGGGACCTCACCCATGCTCAAGGATGCTGCAGAGATATCTGTTAAGGCCCCGGCTATTTCCTCTCTCGCTTTCCTCAGTAACCTGGGATAGATCCCATCCGGACCTGGGGACTTGTCCACCCTAATGCCTTTTAGAATACCCAACACTTCCCCCCTCCATATGCCGACTTGACCTAGAGTAATCAAACAGCTATCCCTAACCTCAACATTCATCATGTCCCTCTCCTCAGTACTCATTAAGAATCTCACTCATTTTCTCTGACTCAGCACTTTTCAATGTTTACTCTACCAGACAATAAATCTTTCATGATGCACATAAATTTACATTATCACACCTCCTTCTCTCATACTCCTTTTTTTAAGGACAAATCATGGCTCCATAAATACTGGCAAGTTAATCATAGAGACAGACCCAAACCCGCATGCCACTTCTTCCAAAATCCAAGCTCTAACATAATTTATATAATTTTTATATGTGTGTACACATGTAGAATAAATATATACCTTACACCCCGATGTCGTAAGGGTCCATGGATGACACAAGATACATGTTGCTACACAATGGGAAGTGTTTTTCTTGGTAATTGACCCAGCACCCAGCGCTTATTGGTAAGGCTACTGAAGATGATATTCTATCTCAAAACACATGAAGAAAATGCCTTTTTCTATTGAATCTCCTGCACTATTCAATCGTGGCTGATATGTTTCTCAACACCATTCTCCTGCCTTCTCCCTATAACTCTTGATCCCCTTACTAATCAAGAACCTATCTATTTCTACATTAAATTCACTCAGTGACTTGGCCTCCACAGCTTTCTGCAGTCATGAGTTCCACAGATTCACCTCACTCTGAGGCTGTGACCTTGGTCCTAGCCTCTCCTCCTAGTGGAAATATCTTCTCCAGATCCACTCTATCCAGGCCTCTCTGTATTTAGTAAATTTCTACTAGGTGCCCCTCATCCTTCTAAATTCCATTGAATACAAACCACTCCACAGAAAGCAAGCCCTTCATTCCTGGGATCATTCTTGTAAACCTCCTATGGACTTCCTCCAAGGCCAGCACATCCTTCCTTAGATACAGGGCCCAAAACCACTCACAATATTCCAAATATGGTCTGTTCAGAGCCACCTACAGCCCCAGCAGTACATGTCTTCTGTTGTATTCTATCCCTCTGAAATGAATGCTAATATTGCATTTGTCTCCCTAACAGCCAAGTAAACCTATATGTTAACTTGAAGAGAATCCTGGGCTAGGACTCCCAAATCCGTTTATGGTTCAGATATCCAAACTTCTCCCTATTTAAAAAAATACCCTATGATTCTATTCTTCCAACTAGAATAACTTCACATTTACCCACATTGTATTTTTTTTTAGTTCATTCTTGGCCATGGTCATCACTGGCGGGCCAGCGATTTTTGCCTGTCCCTGGTTGCCCTTGAGGAGGTGGTGGAAAACTGCCTTCTTAAACCACTGCGTTCCATGTACTAAAGGTTGATCCATAATGCTCCTGGCAGGGGGGGGGGGGGCCCCGGGGGGGTGGAATTCCAGGATATTGACCACACTGCAATGCTGAAGGAACAGCAATATATTTCCAGATAAAGATGGTGAGTGGCTTGGAGAGGAACTTGCAGGTGGTGGTGTTCCCGTGTATCTGTTGACCTTTTACTTCCACCTTCTACTTCTTTACTCACTCTACTAGCCTGTCCAAGTCATCAGCGGCCTTCCCTCTTCCTCAGCACAACTGGTCCCTCCACCTATCTTTGGGTCATCTGCAAACATAGCAAAAATGCCCTCAGTTTGTTCACCCTGGTCGTTAATGTATGACATGAATAGTTATGGTCCCAACACTGAACCCTGCAGAAGTTCACTTGTCACCAGCTACCATCTTGAAAAAGACTCCTTTATCCCTAATCTTTGCCTTCTGCCAGTCAGCCAATCCTCTGTCCATGCCTTTCCGCTAACACCATGGATTGTTATCTTTATTCGCAGCCTTCTCTATGGCACCTTGTCAAAGCTATTAGAAATCCAAATAGATCACGTCTACTGGCTCTCCTTTGACTAACTCCTGAAAGAATTCTGATAGATTTATCAGGCGTGGCCTCCCTTGGCGAAGCTGTGTTGACTCAGCACTTCCAAGTACTCCACAATCTCATCCTTAATAATGAATTCTTAAGTTTTTCAATGACCGAGGTCAAGCTAACCGACCTATAATTTCCTATTTTCTGCCTCCCTCCCCTCTTAAATAGCAATGTTACATTAGCCATTTTCCAGTCCTCTGGGACCCTCCCTGACTCCAGAAATTTCTGAAATATTACCAGCAATGCTTCCACAATCTCCTCAGCCATCTGCTTCAGAATTCTGTTTCAGGTGATGTAATCACATTCAGACTTTTCAGCTTCCCTAGTGCCTTCTTCTAATTGATAGCTGGTAGACTCACCTCAAGTCCCTGCTTCTCTTGATGTTCTGGTATGCTGCTAGTATCTTCCGCTGTGAAGTGCAAAACAACTTATTCAGTTCATCCATTATTTCATTATTTTCCATTATTACTTCTCCAGCCTCATTTTCCAGTGGTCCATTGTCCCCTCTCTTGCCTATCTCTTAACATTTATATGTCTGAAAAAGACCTACAATCGTCTTTTATTTTACTAGCTAGCTTACTCTCATACTTTATCTTCTCCTTCCTTTTCCTAGTTATCCTCTGCTGCTTTTTCAAAGGCTTTCCAGTCCTCTGGTTTTCCATTAATCTTCCACACATTGTATGCTTTTTCTTTTGCTTTTAAGTTGTCCCTGACCTGCTTTGTCAGCCAAGGCTTCCACATCCTCCCCATAATATATTTCTTCTTCCTTTGGATGAATTTCTGCTGTGCCCCCCCGAACTGCCCTCAGAAATTCCTGCCATTGCTACTTCACCATCTTCCCTGCTAGGCTTCCCTTCCAATCAACTCTGGCCAACTCCTCCATCATGTCTTTAGAGTTACCTTTCCTCAGTTATAATACCATTACATCTGGTCCCAGTTTCTTCCACTCAAACTACAGGGTGAATTCTATTATACAATGGTCACTGTCCCCAAGGAGTTCCTTCATCTTAAGCTCTCCTTTTGAATTGGTCTCATTACACATCACCAAATCCAGAATTGCCTATTTCCTACTGGGTCTACCACAAGCTGCTCAAAAAACCATGTCATAGACATTCCACAAATTCCTTTTCTTAGGTTCCGCTACTGACCTGATTTTCCCAGTCTACCTGCGTGTTGAAGTCCCCCACAATTATTGTAATAGTGCCTTTCTCACATGCCTTTTCTATCTCCTGATTTATTATCTTCCCCACATCGTGACTACTGCTAGGAGGCCTGTATATAACTCCCATCAGGATCTTTTTCCCTTTGCGGTTCCTCAACTCTACTCACACAGATTCCACGCCTTCTGATTCTATATCACTTCTTATGAGTGATTTAATTTTGTTTCTTGCTAACAAGGCACCCACACCCCCTCTACCCATCTGCCCATCCTTTCAATAGCACTAATGCCTTTGGATATTTAATTCCTGGCCCTGAAACCCTTGCAGCCAACATAATACTTGCCAATTTCAATTTGGGGTACAAGCTCATTTATCTTAGGAGCAGGAAAGCTTGACGTTTCGGGCCTAGACCCTTCATCAGAAATGGGGGAGGGGAAGAGGGTTCTGAAATAAATAGGGAGAGAGGGGGAGGCGGATAGAAGATGGATAGAGGAGAAGCTAGGTGGAGAGGAGACAGACAAGTCAAAGAGGCGGGGATGGAGCCAGTAAAGGTGAGTGTAGGTGGGGAGGTAGGGAAGAGATAGGTCAGTCCAGGGAGGACAGACAGGTCAAGGGGGCGGGATGAGGTTAGTAGATAGGAAATGGGGGTGTGGCTTGAGGTGGGAGGAGGGGATAGGTGAGAGGAGGGACAGGTTAGGGAGGCGGAGATGAGTTGGGCTGGTTTTGGGATGCGGTAGGGGGAGGGGAGATTTTGAAGCTTGTGAAATCCACATTGATACCATTGGGCTGCAGGGTTCCCAAGCGGAATATGAGTTGCTGTTCCTGCAGGGTGGCATCGCTGTGGCACTGCAGGAGGCCCAGGATGGACATGTCGTCTGAGGAATGGGAGGGGGAGTTGAAATGGTTCGCGACTGGGAGGTGCAGTTGTTTATTGCGAACCCAGCGCAGGTGTTCTGCAAAGCGGTCCCCAACCCTCCGCTTGGTTTCCCCGATGTGGAGGAGGCCACAACGGGTACAGCGGATGCAGTATGCCACATTAGCAGATGTGCAGGTGAACATCTGCTTGATGTGGAAAGTCTTCTTGGGACCTGGGATGGGGGTGAGGGAGGAGGTGTGGGGGCAGGTGTAGCACTTTCTGCGGTTGCAGGGAAGAGTGCCGGGTGTGGTGGGGCTGGAGGGGTGTGTGGAGCGGACAAGGGAGTCATGGAGAGAGTGGTCCCTCCGGAAAGCAGACAAGGGTGGGGAGGGAAAAATGTCTTTGGTGGTGGGGTCTGATTGCAGATGGCGGAAGTGTCGGAGGATGATGCGTTGGATCCGAAGGTTGGTGGGGTGGTAAGTGAGGACAAGGGGGATTCTTTTTTGGTTGTTATTGTGGGGATGGGGTATGAGGGATGAGTTGCTGGAAATGTGGGAGACATGGTCGAGGGCGTTCTCGACCACTGCAGGGGAGAAGTTGCGGTCCTTGAAGAACGAGGACATCTGAGATGTGCGAGAGTGGAATGCCTCATCCTGGGAGCAGATGTGGCAGAGGCGCTTCTCTCCCTATTTATTTCAGAACCCTCTTCCCCTCCCCCATTTCTGATGAACCGTCTAGGCCCGAAACGTCAGCTTTCCTGCTCCTATGATGCTGCTTGGCCTGCTGTGTTCATCCAGCTCTACACCTTGTTATCTCAGATTCTCCAGCATCTACAGTTCCCATTATCTCTCATTTATCTTGTTTTTTTATACTGCATGCATTTAAGTACAACACCCTGAGTCCCGCATTGACTGCTTCCCTTCTCAGGTTGTCCCCTCATCTGCTGCGAGCCTTTCCATATTCCCTGCCCTCTTACTTAATGTTCTGGAAAATTTAACAAACCCTGCTGACCGCTTCTCCTTTTTAACTTTTTCCATAATTTTCCATGCAATTGAACTTACTGTCTACCTCCCACTCCCCAATATTTAGTTTAAAGCCCTATCCACAACCCTAGTGATGCAATTCACCAAGACTCTGTTCCCAGCATGATTCAGGTGGCGCCTGTCCCATTGGAAAAACTCAGTCATTCCCCAGAACTGGTGCCAATGTCCCATTAATCCAGATGCCTTTTAAATGTTGTATTGTACCAGTCTCCACCAGTGCCTCTGGCATTCCATATATGTATCACCCTCTGCGTGAAAAAGTTGCCCCTTAGGTTCCTTTTAAATCTTTCCCCTCTCGCCTTAAACCTATGCCCTCTAGTTTTGGACACCCCCACCCCCGGGAAAAGACCTTGTGGATTCACCCTATCCATGCCCCTCATGATTTTATAAACATCTACAAGGTCATTCCTCAGCCTCTGACACCCCAGGAAAACTAGCCCCAGCCTATTCAACCTGCCCCTATTGCTCAAACTCTTCAACCCTGGCAACATCCTTATAAATCTTTTCTGAACACTTTCAAGTTTCACAATATCCTTCCTTTAGCAGGGAGACCAGAATTGCAAGCAGAGACTTCTTGGGGTCCAGATTCAACGTTGAGGATTTCCAGGGCAAATTCTCCTGATAGCATACTACTGTGCTGCCACTTCTGCTGGCTCTGTCATACCAGGACAGAACATATAATGTCAGTAATGGTGATGTCTGGGACACTGTCTGTAAGATATGATTCTGTGAGTATGACTTCTGTGCCAGTATATTGCTTGACCAGCCTGTGAGACAGTTCTCCCAATTTTGGCACTAGCCCCCAGGTGATAGTAAAGAGTACTTTGCAGGGTCAGCAGGGTTCTTTTTGCTGTTGTTGTTTCTGGTGCCTAGATTGACCCACACAGTTTCATTTCTTTGTTGACAATTTGTAATTGTTGTTACAACTGAGTGGCATGTTAGATCTTTTCAGAGGGCTCTTGAAAGTCAGCCACTTTGCTGTTGGCCTGGAGTCACATGTCGTCTCGACCAAGTGAGGATGGTAGATTTCCTTCCTTGAATGACATTCAAGAACTAGATGGGTTTTTCCGATGATCGGCAATGGTTTCCTGGTCATTACTAGATTCTTAATTCCAGTTACTTGTTAAATTCAAATTCCACAATCCACCGTGGTGGGCTTTGAACATTGATTCCCAGAACATTAGTTGAGTTTCTGAATTAACAGACTCAAATGCCACAGTGCCGTTGCCACCCTTAGAGGGTCTGCATGTAGGCCAATGTCGGGAAGGATGATCAGTTTCCTTCTCCAACAGGTCATTGGTAAGCTAAATAGATTTTTATGACATTTAATGATAACTTCAAAGTTGCTGTTAGACTAGCTAATCCAGATTTTCTTATTTGAATTTAAATTGCAACAGCTGCCATGGTGGAATTTGGGTCCATGTACCCAAAATATTAGCCCAAGCTTCTGGATCACGGGTCCGGTGACATTACCACAACGCTATCACCCCTCCCTGATAAGCTTCCTCAGTAACACTGGTGGATGACATTTGATGCAAAGTCAGAGCTTAAATTTATCAAGACCATTCTAATAGATCCCTTGAGAACTTTATAAATTGCACTCTGGTTCACCCTCTCCTACTGATATGAAAACTGGCTGTTTAGGAGCAAGTTTTCTTGCATGAATGAAAAGATGCAGACTTCTTTTGTCAAAGAAGGAAAGTGCAAACACAGCAGTATAAGCTGAATCAGCAGGATGTGTTTCACATTGCAGGAATTTGTTGTACAGCTACTCTTACTGGCAATTAGCTTATTGCTAATTAGTATAAACATGGTTTTGACTGCAGATACTTACTTACTGTGTTCTCCTCACAGCACTTATACCCACTGCGTTGTTTGAAGACATCATAGGGTGTGTACGAGATCAGCTTTGTTCTAATGAGATAATGTAATGAAAGAACAATACTTAATTCAAGTACAAAAATAGAAATTGCTGGAAAAACTCAGCAGGTCTTACAGCATCTATGGAGAGAAAGCAAAGTTAACGTTTCAGATCCAGTGACCCTTCTTCAGAACCAATTGTAGTTGGGAAAAGATTAGTTTATAACAATTTGGTGAAAATGGGGTGGGGAGAGGGTGAAGGAGTAAATGATAGGTTTTGTTTATTTATTCATTTGTGGTGTATGGGCATCCCTGGCTGGCCAGCATTTATTGCCTGTCTCTATTTCCCCTTGAGAAGATGGTGGTGAGCTGCTTTCTTCACCTGCTGTTGGTTGACCCACAATGCCATGAAGAAGGGAATTCCAGGATTTTGACCCCACAACAGTAAACGAATGGCAATATATTTCCAGGTCAGGATGGTGAGTGGCTTGGAGAGGAACTTGAAGGTCGTGTGTTCCTATGTATCTGCTGCCCTTGTCCTTCTAGATGGAAGTGGTTGTGGGTTTGGAAGATGCTGGTGGAAGATCTTTTGTGAATTCGTATATTGCATCTTTAGATAGTACACAATGCTGCTACTGAGCGTCGGTGGTGGAGGGAGTAGATGCTTATGGATGTAGTGCCAATCAAGTGGGGTGCTTTGTCCTGGATGGTGTCAGGCTTCTTCAATGTTGAGGATTATTGTTGAGGAGCAGTTGTTGCCAATCCTGACTGATTGCAGTCTGTGGGTCAGGAAGTCGAAGAGCCAGCTGCAAGGGAGGAGCAGAGTCCCTAGGTCTCGGAGTTTGGAGATGAGTTTTGTTAGGGCTGCATTCATCCAGGGAAGTGGGAATATTCCATCACAGTCCCGACATTTGCCTTGTTAATCGTGGACAGGCTTTGGGGAGTTAGGAGATGAGTTACTCGCTGCAGTTTTCCTAGCCTCTAACCTGTTGATGTTGCCACTGTGTTTATGTGGTGAGTCCAGTTAAGTTTTAGGTCAATGATAACCCCCAGGATGTTGATAGAGGGCATTTCAGTGATGGTAACACCATTGAATGTCAAGGGCTGATGGTTAGACTGTCTGTTATTAGTGATGGTAATTTTCTGGCATTTGGAGGTGGAGATGGAGTCATGACAGAGGGAGAACTCAATTGGGCAGACAAAGCAATGGGTAAAGGTCAGACTGGGGAAATCAATAACTGCTAATAGGGACCATTAGTGGCTGACAATGGGTTATTTGTAGTAGCAATCCATTTGATGATAAGGCATGGTGTGTGGGGGTAGTGGTAAGGAAAAGGAGAAGGTGGAAAAACAGAAACTGCTGGAAAAATGCAGCGGCCTGGCAGTATCTGTGGAGAGAAAGCAAAGCTAACAATTTGGGCCTAGTGACACTTCTACAGAACTAGCCTTTTCCCAGCTACAATTACTTCTGAAGAAGGGTCACTGGACCTGAAGCATTAGCTTCTTCAGAAGTAATTGTAGCTGGGAAAAGGCTAGTTCTGTAGAAGTGTCACTAGGCCCAAATTGTTAGCTTTGCTTTCTCTCCACAGATGAAGCTAGGCCTGCAGAGTTTTTATAGCAATTTCTGATTTTGTTTCTGATTTGCAACATTTACAGCTCTTTGATTGTTTTGTTTCGTCAGAGAAGGTGCTCAGGCCGTAAAGTCATTGAACTCAGTATTGAGTGTTGACGTCTGTTGAGTTTGCAAGTAGAAAATGAGACTCTTTGACTCTTATCATTTAATCGCATTGCATGGCAATTTGTGAAGGAATTCAGGTATCAATATTTTCTAAGATAACAAGGTGTAGAGCTGGATGAACACAGCAGGCCAAGCAGCATCATAGGAGCAGGAAGGCTGATGTTTCGGGCCTAGATCCTTCATCAGAAATATTTTCTAAATCTTTGCAAACCTTCTACATCCTAAACATTTTACAATTTATGTAAATCTTTCCAACTTATTTTCTATCACTCAATGTGCCTCTCTGAACACATATTTTACATCAGATCTGCCTCTCTTGATCCTCTTGTCATCATAGTATTAACACCAGCTTCACTTCTGAATCCCCAACTAGTTATATCTTCTGTGTCTTCTGCCAATGGAAGAGGGTGGAAGAGAGTGTAACTGGGGTGGGAGGGGTCTTTGATTATGTCTGGTCTCTCTTCTATTTCTAATCTGTCATCACTCCCCCTCCTCAAGAATGATACCCCAAGTCTCTGTTCTTTCAAACTACCATCCCATCTCCAACTTGATTTGATTTGATTTATTATTGTCATATGTACAGAAATAGTGAAAAGTATTGTATCGCATGCTAACCAGACAAATCAAACCTTACATAGGTACATCAGGGTAATAGGAGAGAATACAGAATACAGTGTTACAGCAACAGAGAAGGTGCAGAGAAGGATCAACACTAATATATGAGAGGTCCATTCATAAGTCTGATAACAGTGGGCAAGAAGCTATTCTTAAAACTGTTGGTACCTGCTTTCAAACTTTTGTGTCTCCTGCTGATGCAAGAGGGTGGAAGAGAGTATAACCAGGGTGGGAGAGTTCTTTGATTATGTTGGCTGCTTTCCCAAGGCAGCAGGAAGTATAGACAGAGTCAGTGGAAGTACAGCTGGTTTTTGTAATGCACTGGGATGCGTTCACAATTCTCGGTAGTTTCTTGTGGTCTTGAGCTGAGTGGTTGCCATACCAAGCTGTGATGCATCTGGAAAGGATGAATGGTGCAGCTATAAAAATTGGTAGGAATTACTATGTGCATGCTGAATATCCTTAGCCTTCTGAGGAAGTGGAGGCATCGGTGTGCTTTCTTGACTGTAGCATCAGAATTGTTAGACCAGGATAGGTCATTGGTGATATTTGCTGCTAGGAACTTGAAGCTCCACCTCAGCACCATTGATACAGTAAGGGCTGTGTCCTCCATTCCACTTCCTGACATTGATGACCAGCTCATTCAATTTGCTGACGTTGAGGGAGAGATTATTGTCTTTGCACCATGCTACTAATCTAGCTCCTTCCTCTACCCTGACTCAAGTTGTCTGAGATCCAATCACTACAATGCTGTTGTTAGCAAATTTGTAAGTGGAATTGGAGCTGAATTTGGCTGTACAGTTCTGAGTATACAAGGAGTAGAGTAAAGGGACGGATATGCAGCCTTGTGGGGCATTAGTGGTGAGAAATATTGTGGAGGAACAGTTGTTGCCTATCCTTACTGATTGCGGTCTGTGGGTCAGTAAGTCGAGGATCCATTTGTAGAGGAGGGAGCAGAGTCCTAGGTTTCAGAATTTGGGGATGAATTTTGTTGGAATTATGGAATTGAATGCGGAGCTAAAGTCAGTAAACAGGAGTCTGACATAGATGTCCTTGCTATCCAGAAGTTCCAGGGATGATGGTAGGGCCAGGGTGATGGCCTCTGCTGTGATGGTAGGTGAAGTGTATTAGATCAAGGCAGTCTTGGAGACTGGAGTTGATGTGTGGCAATACTAATCTCTCAAAGTACTTCATAGTAATGGACGTCAGAGCCACATGACAGTAGTCATTAATGCATGCTGGCTGATTTTTCTTTAGCATTGGAATGGTAATGGTCTTCTTGAAGCAGGTAGTAAGGAGAGGTTGAAGATGTCTGAAAACACTCTTGCCAGCAGGTTTGCACAAAATCTGAGTGTATGGCCAGGAACTGCATCCAGGCCAGTTGCTTTCCATGGATTCACCCTCAAGAAGGTCGATCTGACGTCTGCGGTGGTGACTGTGAGTGCAGATGTACCCGAGACTGTCAGGGCAGGTAACACCACTTTCAGTGACCTTCTGTTCAAAATGAGTAAGAATACTTTGAGCTCATTAGGAAGGGATGTATTGTAGTCAGTGATTCTACTCGATTTTGCTGTGTAGCCCATTATATCATGTAAGCCTTGCCACAGTCAATGTGTATTTGTGTGGTCAGTCTGGGAAATTACCTTTCCTCTTCAAAGTCCTTGAATACCTGGTCACTTCTCAACATTTGTCAACATCATTCATTTCCAATGCCTCTCCTCCATTGCTCATCTGACTGGATTGGCATTGTCAGATTTCCTTTTATTCAATAACAAAATTCCAGAAATACTCAGTTGATAAAGTAGCATTTGTAACAAAGTTAACATTTCTGGGCAATGACCTCTCATCACGACTAATTGCAAGGTGGAAGAATGAGATAAAGAACAGAAGAAAATGTCTGTGATGCCAACTTTTGTTGCTAATCCCCAATTAGACCATTAAGACTACAAGAAATAGGAACAGGAGTAGACCATTTGGCCCCTCAAGCCAAATTCAATAAGATCATGGCTGACCTGACAATCCTCACATCCACTTTTCTGTCCTTGACAACTGGGGACTATTCCATCACACTCCTGCCCTTTCCCCATAACCCTTGATTGTCCTACTAATCAAGAATCTATCTATCCCAACTTTAAATACACAAAAGGTGGTTGCCTACAGTTCTGTGTGTCAAGGAGTTCCAAAGATTCATAATCCTGTGAGAAAGGAATTTCCTCCTCATCTCAGTTTTGGTGCTCTTTAATTCTGAGATGTAGCCCATAGTCCTGTACTCTCCCATGAGGGGAAACATCCTCTCAACATTTACCCTGCCAAGACCCTTAATAATCCTATATGCCCCAATGAGATCACCTCATATTCATCCATTGAGTAGAGTCCTAACATGTTTATTTTTGTTCATAAGACAATCTCTCCATAGTGGGGATCATCCTCGCGAACCCTTGCTGAATGGCCTCTGGCGAAGTAATATCTTCCCTAAATAAGGGGACCAAAACTGCTCACAGTACTCCAAGAGTCATCTCACCACACCTGGTACAGTTGCAGTAAGACTTCCTTACATTTAAACTCCACCCTCTTGAAATAAGGGCCAACATTCTGTGAGACATCCTGATTACCTGCTGCACAGGTGTGCCAAATTTCTGTGTTTCATGTATCATACCCCCAAGTTTTTTTTTCTTTATTTGTGGGATGTGTGTGTCTCTGGCTGGCTAGCAATTATTGCCTGTTCCTAGTCACCCTTGAGGAGATCGTGGTGAGCTTTCTCCTTGAACTGCTGCAGTCCACCTGCTGTGGGTTGACCCACAATGCCATTAGGGAGAGAATTCCAGGATTTTGACAGCGACAGTGAAGGAAGAGTGATATATTTCCAAGTCAGAATAGTGAGTGAGATAACAAGGTGTGGGGCTGGATGAACACAGAAGGCCAAGCAGCATCATAGGAGCAGGAAAGTTTGACGTTTCAGGCCTAGACCCTTCATCAGAAATGGGGGAGGGGAAGAGAGTTCTGAAATAAATAGGGAGAGAGGAGGAGGCAGATAGAAGATGGATAGAGGAGAGGATAGGTGGAGAGGAGGCAGACAAGTAGATTATGAGAGAGTTGCAGTGGGAGAGAGATTCCCTGAGGTTTGTCCGGAGTGACTTGGAGGGGACCATGAAAGTAGTGGTGTTCCAATGTATCAGCTTCCCTTGTTCTTCTAGATGGAAGTGGTCATGGGTTTGTAATGTGCTGTCTGAGGATCTTTGGTGAATTCTTACAGTGCATCTTTAGATTGTATACACTGCAGCTACTGAGGTTTGGTGGTGAAGTGAGTGGATGCTTGTGGATATGGTGCCAATCAAGCAGGCTGCTTTGTCCTGGAAACTGTCAAGCTTCTTGGAAGTTGGGGACTATTCCATCACACTCCTGACTTGTGCCTTGTAGATGGTAGACAGGCTTTGGGGAGTCAGGATGTGAGTTACTCACCACAATATTCCTCACCACTGACCTGCTGTTATAGTTACTGTGTTTATGTGGCAAAACCAGTCGAGTTTCTCATCAATGGAAACCTCCAGGATGTCGATAGTAGGGGATTCAGTGATGGTAAGATTGTCTTTTATTGGTGATGGTCATTGCCTGTTGTTTGTGTGGTACGAATGTTACCTGCCATTTGTCACTTCAAGCCTGGATATTGTCCAGATCTTGCTGCATTTGAACATGGACTGTTTCAGTATCTGAGTAGTATCAAATGGTGCTGAACATTGTGCAATCATTTGCGAACATCCCCAATTCTGACCCTATGATGGAGGGCAGGTCATTCATGAAGCAGTTGAAGATGGTTGGGCTGAGGACGCTACCCTGAGGAACTCCTGAAGAGAATGTCTTTGAGCTGAGATGGCTGACTTCTAACAATCATGACCGTCTTCTTATGTGCCAGGTATGACTCCAACCGGTGGAAAGTTTGTCCCCTAATGCCCATTGATTCCTGTTTTGGCTGGGCTCCTTGATGCCACAGTCATTGAATGCAGCTTTGAGGCCAAGGGCTGTCACATTCACCTCACCTCTAGAATTTAGCTCTTTTGTCCCTGTTTAAACCAAGCTGTAATGAGGTCAGGAGCTGAGTAGCCTAGCAGAACCCAAACTGGGTGTCACTGAGCACGTTATTGCTGAGCGGCTGCTGCTTGAAAGCACCATTGATGAATCTTCTATTACTTATCGGATGATTGAGAGTAGAGTGATGAGACAGTAATTGGCTAGGTCGGTTTTGTCCTGCTCTTTACGTATAGGACATATCAGGGCAATTTTCTCATTGCTGGGTAGATACCAGTGTTGTAGCTGTACTGGAAGAACTTTGACATGGGAATGGCAAGTTCTGGAGTGCAGGTCTTCAGTATTATTGCCAGAATGTTGTCAGGGCCCATAGTCTTTGTAGTATCCAGTGTCTCCAAGTGTTTCTTGATATAATGCAGAGTGAATTGAATTGGCTGAAGTCTGGTATCTGTATTGGTGGAGCCAACTGGAGTATGCCAAGGTGAATCATCCACTCGGCACTTTTGCCTGAAGATTGCTTTGAATGCTTCAGCCTTGACTTTTGAACTGATGTGCTTGGCTGTTCCGTCATCAAAAATCGTGATACTTGTGGAGCCTTCATCCCCAGTGAGCTGTTTAATTGTCCACTACGACGGGACTGTGGCAGGACTGCAGAGCTTAGATCCGATCCATTGGTTGTGGGATTACTTAGCTCTATCACTTGCTGCTTATACTGTTTGGCATGCAAATAGTCCTGTTTGTTAGCTTCACCAGGTTGACACCTCATTTTCTGGCATTCCTGGTGTTGCTCCTGGTATGCCGTCCTGCACTCTCCATTGAAGCAGGTTGATCCCCTGGCATGATGGTAAATGGTTGAGTGGTGGATATGAGTATGACAATGTCAGGCTGTTCCTTGGCTAGCCTGTGAGACTGTTCTCTCAATTTTGGCACTAGCCTCCAGATGTTAGTGAGGAGGACTTTCCAGGGTCGACAGGTTGTTTCTACCATTGCCGTTTCCAGTTCCTAGGTGATCCTTCCAATTTCATTTCTTTGAAACATCGTAGCAATTGATACAACTGAATGGCATCCTACGTAATTTTAGAGGGCAATTGAAAGTCAAACTTATGGCTGTGAATCCGAAGTCACATGTAGGTCAGACCAGATGAGGATGGCAGATTTCCTTCCCTGGAGAACATTAGTGAACCAGATGGGATTTTCTAACTATTGACAATAGTTTCATTCTTAATTAACTCTGATTCTTAATTCAGATTTTTTTTTTCGGTTGTTGAATTCAAATTCCTGAGCTGAGTTTCTGGATTAATACCATTAGGCCATTGCCTCCCTCTGTGTTGCAACTTTCAACAGTTTTCTCCATTTAAATGATTCCGTTCTTTTGTTCTCTTCTCCAAAACAAACAACTTCACGTTTTCCCACTTTATACCCTGCAATCCCAATTACTTAATCTATCAATATATTTCTGTAAACTGTTTGTATTCTTCTTGCAACCTGCCTTTCCATCTATTTTTGTGTCATCTGTAAATTTGGCTGCAGTACATTCACTTCCTTCTCCAAGTCACTGATATATATTTTAAACAATTGTGGACCCAGCACTGATCCCTGTGGAACCCCATAATCATAGGCTGCCAACTTGAAAAAGAACCCCTTATCCCTAACTCACTGTTTCCTACCCATTAGCCAGTTCTCTATCCCTGCCATTTACTACCTCCAACACTATGGATTCTTACCTTATGACTTAACATTTTGTGAGATGCCTTGTCAAATGCCTTCTAGAAGTCCAATTACAGCACATCTGCTTGTTTACTTTTGTCAAAATTCCTTCTGTCCTTATATCCTTCTATCTACTGTTTTCCTTCTTGAGACTTCCTCAAAAACTCTAATAAATTAGTCAGACATGTTTTTTCTTTTATGAAGCCTTGTTGCCTCTGCTTGATTGGATTATGATTTTCCAAATGTTCTGCTGTTACTTCCTTAATAATTGATTCCAGTACTTTTCCAAAAATGGAAGTTAGGTTAATTGGCCTATAGTTACTGACATTTCTCTTCCCTCCCTTTTTAAAAGGGGTGTCACATTGGCAGTTTTCCAATCTTTTGGTACTTCTCCAGAATCCAAAATGTTTCAAAAATTACAACCAATGCATTCTACTCTCTCTGTAACTACCTCTTTTACGATCCCTGGATGCAAGCCATCAAGGTAAGGAGATTTATCTGCCTTTAGTCCTGTCAGTTTGTGTAATACTACCTCTCTAATGATGGTGATTGTACATAATTCCTCCCCTGTATTCTTTTGTGTTAATAGAATGTTCAAACTATCTTCCACCAAAAGGCTAATGCAAAGTATCTGTTTAATTCCTCTGCCATTTTCTTGTTTCCCATAACTGACTCCCCAGATTCATTTCATAAGAGGATCATGTCCACTTTGACCTCTGTCTTCCTTTTTATATATTTAAAGAAGGTCTTATTGTTAGCTTTTTATATTAATTGCTAGTTTGCCCTTTTAATTTATTTCTCTGTCTTTATTATCTTCTAGCCCTTTTTTGCTGGATTCTGAATTTATTCCAATCTTCAGGTCTATCATTGACTTTTGTCTCCTTACAAGCTTTTTCTTTCAACTTAATACTTTCCTTAACCTCCTTGGTTAGCCATGGTTGGTTTATCCCTCTCTTAAAATCTTTCCTCCTTACTGGATGCATTTTTGTTGAGAGCCATGAATTACCTCCTTAAATACCTGCCATTACCTGCCTACTCTCATTTCTGCTAATCTAACCACACAGTTCACTTTAACTAACTCTATCCTCATTTTATTGTAATCCCCTTTCTTCACGTTAAACCAGTTGTTCCCATAATTGTAGTTCTATTCTTTGTCATATTCCTACTATTTGTTGATTTAGCCTTTCTTACAGAGTAGCTTCTGAATTGAAAGTAGTTGGGCAATGGTAGTTTTATGCGTTTAGACAGAAAGGAGGAGAAGCAAGTAGAATAGATTGTACGAGTGCCCAGAGCCAAAGACAGAGGGGTTGCTAATGGTGATGAAGGAGACATAGAAGTGTAAATGAAATTTTGATAAGGACAAGATTAGTCCGCTTTGCTGAAACCGTCATTTTCCAATATTTTTGAATGCTTTCAGTTCTGAAGAGAACTCTTACCAGACACAAAATATTAACTCTGTCTATCTCTCTGCAGATGCTGCCAGATTTGCTGAGTTTCTCCAGAACTTTCTGGTTTTATCACCTTACATGCTCTCATGGTCATGTTAACATGGTCATTACATATCTAGACTAGTTATCCAAAGGTTTGGATATTCACTCAAATTCTACCACAACAAGCTGTGGGAACTCAAATTCAATGAATTAATGCATCTGGAACAAAATAGCTATCTCAATTACCATCAAGAAATTACCTGATTGCATAAAAGCTATCTGGTTGACTTATGTTGCTACAGTTACAACTGAGTAATTATAGATTCCCACAATGTGTTACCAGAAAGAAAGTGTAAGGAGGTTACAGTTGGATACAATGTCAGAAATCACACAACACCAGGTTATAGTTCAACAGGTTTATTTGAAAATACAAGCTTTCTGAGCCTCACTCCTTATTTAGGTGTTAGTGAGAGAGGGAGTATCAGGCACAGAATTTATAAGTAAAAGATCAAAGGGTCACACCACTGCTGAGGATGTATTAAACAAACCAAACATGCTGTTAAATATTTAATCAGTTAGAAGAATTTAATTGGTTAGTATGTATATGTAAATTGATGAATTCCTTTCAAGTCACTGTCCTGAGAGAACTAAAGGTTTTATCAGCGGAAAGAAGAGGTGACATTTTAGGTCAGACAATGCATGTTAGGTGTGAGGCCTTGTTTAGTATCTGTTTATGTTTTGGTTTGGAGTCAGACTGGTTTTATTTCTAAAGTAGGAATTTATAAAACACCACATTGACTGACTGACTATAAATTGTGTGCTTTTTGAACAAAATAAAGTGTATCTGCAAATACAAATTCACCCGATAGATTGAAGTGTGTGTGTGCGCGCGTGTGTGTGTGTGTGGTCGGGGTGGAGCTGTGGATGATGGAGAGAGAGTTTGTGTAGAGGGAGATAGAGAGAGAAAGAGGGTGTGGGAGAGACTGTGTGTATGAGGGAGAGAAAGAGGTAGTGTGTGTGTATGCGTGTGAGGGAGAGAGAGAGCATATGCGTGTGCTTGAGAGACAATGTGTGTATGAGACAGGATCTGTGTGAGTGTGTGTGTGTGTTTGTGAAAGTGTATAGTGTAGTGGGGTCAGTTAAAACCTTCCAATTGATTAAAGATTTAATGGCATCTTAAATTTGTTTAATACATCCTCATCTGTGGTGTGACCCTTTGATCTTTTACTTATAAATTCTGTATCTGATAACACCTGAAGAAGGAGTGAGGCTCTGAAAGCTTGTTTTCAAATAAACCTGTTGGACTATAACCGGGTGCCATGTGACTTCTGACCTTGTCCACCCCAGTCCAACACCGGCACCTCCACATCATGGATACAATGGCAACAGCCTATATGCCAACAGTGGAGTGAGTGTAGGTGGCCAAAATTCCATAAAGCATTAAAAATACCAGATTGTATAAAGGGTTTACATTGAAATATCCACTTTGATTTCAGGAGGGGATAGAACAGAGTATCTGAAAGATAGCTAATCAACATCCCGACCTGGATATAAGGCCTGTGTGATTCATGCTGTTATAGGCTTTGAGATGAGAATGGTATCGAGGAAGCTATTGTGATATGAGGTTATAGAATATTATTGAATATCACAGACAGAATAGTCTGTCAGAATCTGAGAAATAGGGAGCAGCTCGAGGCTAAACATTTCTATGGTTCACTACATAATGCAAATGGAATTTTTGCTGGATTTGAAACAATTGAGATTCACAGGGAATTGGAATGCAGCTGGAGGCTTTGTCTAACTCACACGAGAGGTAGGACCTCCACTAATACTTTCAGCATGGGATATTTCAGAATACACAGGATAGATATATTCCCATGCAAAACAAATTCCAAAGGGAAAACCCACTATCTGTGCTTAAGTAGAAAAGTTAAAGATAGTATCAAATGTAAAGAAGAAGTATATGAGCATGCAAAGATGGGTGGCCGATAAAAAGATTGGACGGAATATAAAAATGCAAACAATAACAAAGATTAATAGCGAAGGAATTTAGAGTATGTGAGCAATCTAACTAGAAATATTAAATCAGTTTCTCAGTGTTTGTATAAATATTTTACAAAAAGTAAACAGTTAGCAAACTAAGCAAACTATAAATTAAGCCTCAGGAGTAATTAATGAAAAGTAAGGGGATAGCAGATGAATTGAAGATATATTTTGCATTGGTCTACACTGTGGAGGATATAAGTAACACCCATATAGAGCTGTAAATCAGGAAAAGCAAGCAAAGAACTCAAAAAAATTATAATCACTGGAGAAATGTTACTGAGCAAATTGTTGGAGCTGTGAGAAATGCAATAATCAGGTCAGCCATGATCTTACCATATGGCAGATTAAGCTCAAGGAGCCGAGTGGCCTACTCCTGCCTCTGTTTCAAATGTTCATTACTTTGTCTGTATGTACTATGTGGGATGCAGCAATTCAAGAATATGATGCATTACAACCTTCTAGGAGACAATTAGGAATGATCAATAATTGCTAGCAAGCCCCACAACTAATATGAATGACAACAAAAGCTAGATTTGCAGTCCTGCTGCTGATGCACAGTTTGTTTGTCCCCATACAATACATTCCCAGTTGATATGTGGCATTTGCCTGTGCAGTTTAGAAAGAATATTATGCCTAACCAGACTGACATTTTTATGAGTTGAATGGAATTCAATTCCCTCAATGTACAGCCATTTTGTGAACATGGCAGCTCACCCTGCAGGCTTATTCCCATTATCTTGGCAGCAGTCACAACAAATTCATCTGGCATCAGCCTTTGGCGTCACCTTTCATACAGCCAGACCAAAAGTTACTGACTGGTTATTAAATGGCAGGCCTAGCTCATAATGCCTGGCAGGAGCTGGTGCCTACTTGCAGATCTGCCCTACAGTCAGTGCCATGTAGTTATCAAAAATGTCTTCTAACAATGCCTGGACCATTCCAAGGAAGCTTTGCAGACTGGAACAGATGTTCAGGTATTTTGGTCACGTGCTGCATGTTTCATGACAGTGTCCCAATAAGGGCCCAGACCTTGTCACTACATAAGTAACAGTATGAGGTGCAGCAGAAGGAAGAGGAGCGCTATTGACTACCAGTGCCTCTAACAGCCAACGTTCTGTGTAAACAGTTCATTAAAGAGTTTGCTTAGTTTGCTAACTCTTTTCTTTTACAAACACTTACAAACTTCTTTAATATTTCTAGTTAGATTGCTGACTTACTCTAAATTCCTTCCTTATTAATCTAATGGTTATTGTTTGCATTTTTATATTCTGCCCAATCTTCTTGTCTGCCATCCTTCTTTGCACACTTATATACTTTTTCTTTACAACAACCAAAAGGACTGCGGATGCTATAAGTCAGGAACAAAAACAGAAGTTGCTGGAAAAGCTCAACACGTCTGGCAGCATCTGTGAAGAAAGTGTCAGAGTTAATGTTTGGGTCCAATCACCTTTCCTCGGAATCTGTTTTGCTAAGTCATTGAACAATCTTATATTTAAAGACATAATCCATAACAAGAATGTAATCTTTGCTATACACTCTGAATGTTGCTACTTTTGTCTAAGGAGTGGATGGAAAATCATAGAGATTTGACGTTCAGTACTGGAGTTGATGCATTTAGCATGTGTTCATTAGTCTTGAATATCCTGATTCATTCTTAGCCAGTATATGGATTCACATGCTAGCCATCCATTAGGCCAATATCCATGTGTACCTTGTGTAACACGGACTTAATAAGTTGGCATAATTTTTTATATCAGAACATACTTACCCTTGAAAATGACGTGTCATAATATACCAAGTTACTCTTTGTATGGTCAAAATGAATGGATCATTTCCAACGACAGCTGTGAATTTCACTGTTTGTCTATTTTTCTTAGGAGAAACTCTGATGTCCAGTGATACTTGAACCCAAATAGCAGAGGCAGTCAGCCATGCAGGTTCACTGCTGGGTCAGACAGCTGTGCAGCTTTACTTCTCCATTTGTTTCACTTCCCACATGGTCATGCTTTGTCTCCCTTCCTCCCCTTTAAAGTGTCATTGGTTTGATCTCCTTTTTACCCCAAAGGTCCAAAACAATGTACCGGATTATAAAACCGTAATTACTGCTCCTAGAATTTGAGGAAATCAGCTACAACAGTGAAAATACCTCAAAAAAGGAGCAGTTCTTACAGCGGCAACTTTTTCCCATCCTCCATCTTGGATTACCCAGAATGTTGCTAAACAAAGAGACCTTGGAGAGCAGGTTCATAGTTCCTTGAAAGTGGAATCCCAGATAGACAGGATAGTGAAGAAGGTGTTTGGTATGCTTGCCCTTATTGGTCAGGGCATTGAGTAAATGAGTTGGGAGGTCATGTTGTGGCTGTTCAGGACATTGGTTAGCCCACTTTTGGAATACTGCATGCAATTCTGGTCTCCCTGCTATAGGAAGGATGTTGTGAAACTTGAAAGAGTTCTGAAAACATTTACAAGATGTTGCCAGGTTTGGAGGGTATGGGCTATAGGGAGAGACTGAATAGGCTGGGGCTATTTTTCCTGCAGCATCAGAGGCTGATAGGTGATCTTATAGAGGTTTACAAAATCATGAAGGTCTTGGATAGGGTAAATAGATAAGGTCTTTTACTCAGGTTGGAGGAGTCCAAAACAAGAGGGCATTTGTTTAAGGTGAGAGGAGAAAGATTTAAAAGGGACCTACAGAGCAATTTTTCCATGCAAAGGATGGTACATGTATGGAATGAGCTGCCAGAGGAAGTGGTGGAGGCTGGTATAATTACAACATTTAAAAGGCATCTGGACAGGTATATGAATAGGTAGAGTTTAGAGGAATATGGTCCAAATGCTGGCAAATGGGACAAGATTAATTTAGGATATCTAGGCAGCATGGACGAGTTGGACCAAAGGATCTGTTTTCATGCTGTACAGCTCTATGACTTTATGTCATGACCTTTTGCAACTGTTTTGGCTCCTCATCTTTGACAATTGCTGATTGTGTGTACTTTTGGTCTCCTTATCTGAGTACAGATGTCCTTACAATAGAGGGAATGTAGCAAAGGTTTACAAAGTTGATTCCTGGCATAACAGAACTTTTATTAGGATGTGTTCACTGGACTTTAGAAGAATGAGGCTAGGTTGGTGGGAGTTGGTGGGTGGGTGGTA
Source organism: Ginglymostoma cirratum (assembly GCA_024137785.1). Classification (NCBI taxonomy): domain Eukaryota; kingdom Metazoa; phylum Chordata; class Chondrichthyes; order Orectolobiformes; family Ginglymostomatidae; genus Ginglymostoma; species Ginglymostoma cirratum. The sequence goes on from JAHRHZ010000039.1 coordinate 29,005,606, forward strand.
GGGAAGGAGTCTCGTAGAAGCCTGTAAAACTCTAACAGGACTAAACATGTTACGTACAGAAAGGATGCGAGATAGCAAGGTGTAGAGCTGGATGAACACAGCAGGCCAAGCAGCATGAAAGGAGCAGGAAGGCTGACGTTTCGGGTCTAGACCATTCTTCAGAAAAAGGGTCTAGGCCCGAAACGTCAACCTTCCTGCTCCTCTGATGCTGCTTGGCCTGCTGTGCTCATCCAGCTCTACACCTTGTTATCTCAGATTCTCCAGCATCTGCAGTTCCTACTATCTCACGTACAGAAAGGATGTTTCCTATGGTAAGGGAGTCCAGAACCGGTGTCATAGTTTAAGGATAATGAGTAAACATTTTAGGACAGAGATGAAGAGAAATACTTCTTCAACTAGAGAAAGATGAAGCTGTGGCGTTCACTGCCACAGAAAGTAGGTGAGGCCAGAACATCATGTAATTTCAAGTAACAATGTTATTAAAGTGGAGAGGGTGCAGAAAAGATTTACAAGGATCTTACTGGGACTGGAGGGTTTGGTTAAAAGGAGAGGGTGAATAGGCTGGGACTTTTTCCACTGGAGCATACGAGGTTGTCATAGAATCCCTACAGTGTGGAAACAGGCCCTTCGGACCAACAAGTCCACACCGACCCTCAGAACATCCCACCTAGACCCATCCACCTATAACTGACCTACTAAGCATCCCTGAGCACTATGGGCAATTTAGCATAGCCAATCCACCTAGCCTGCACATCTTTGGACTGTGGGAGGAAACCGGAGCACCTGGAGGAAACCCACACAGATACGGGGAGAATGTACAATCTCCACACAGACAGTCGCCCGAGGGTGAAATTGAACCCAGGTTCCTGGCGCTGTGAGGCAGCAGTGCTAACCACTGAGCCACCATGTCACCCCACGGTTGTGAGATATTGTGTTATGATTCTGTTTATTAACTCACTCACAAGCGTTCTATGTTTACTATACCATGTTTCCATTCATTCATTCATTCATTCATAAAACCGTGTTTTTGTAGTACATTTTACTCTTACAAGATAAACAAAATTAAACATCCCTTCCAGAGATAAAAGGTACTGCAGATGCTGGAGAATCCGAGATAACAAGCATGGGGCTGGATGAACACAGCAGGTCAAGCAGCATCATAGGAGCAGGAAAACTTGACGTTTTGGGCCTAAACCCTTCATCAGAAACATCCCTTCCAACCCATTACTGTTTCTTCATACTTTTCAATTCTTATCAGCCTCATGCTGCAAGCAGCATTTAGATCTGTTTCTGTATCAAAGGCTACTTCTGAATAAGTGTTAATGCCACTACCTACTCAGAACAATGCCATGCCCGCTATTGTGTCTTCATAACTCATTCAAAACTATGGAAAGATTATAATATTAATTAGCCCTTCATAACCGTCTCTTTGGGACCTGAATAGGTTGCAGGACATCAAACAATTTCCTCCACTAACATGTCCTTTCAGTCTGCTGTTCTTTATCTCTTTGAAATATCCTCTATACTTTTATTTAGTACATGTATAATTTCTCACTTACTTAGATCATAGAGGTCTAGTATTTTTGCTAACATTACCGACTTTTAAAGACAAAAGGACTAACACCTCTTAATTATGCAAGCTCAGACCGAATCGACATTCTAATCCCATCAGAAGTAACAGCCAGCATTTAGTAAGTGCTCAAACCATCTCCTGCTTCCCCAGGACGGATGTCACACAAAGTTGTGTACAATAGATACAACTAAGTAAACCATAGTGCTAAAATTTTAATATATGTAAAATCTGTATAAAAGAAGCTACTGTAAAACTGTACTTTGGATTCCATCGCTGCCTCGAACTGTGCTACTGCAGATGCTCAATAAAGAGGCTATTTTTGCCGCTCACTGATCTCGGTCATTATCGAACATGATACCACAAGGTTGAGGGTGACCTTATAGACATTTATAAAATCATAGAGGGCATAGATAAGGTGAATAGCTAAGGTCTTTTCCCTAAGGTAGGAAAGTTGAAGACTAGAGGGCATAATTTTAAGGTGAGGAGGAAAATTTAGAAGGGACCTGAGGGGCAACTTTTTTTACACAGAGAGTGGTTCGTATGTGGATTGAACTGCCAGAAGAAGTGATATATGCAGGTACAGTTACAACATTTAAAATACGTTTGGACAGGTTCATGAATAGAAAAGATTTAGAGGGTACATCAGCCAAACAGAGGCAAGTGAGATTATCTAATTTGGGAAACTTGGTCAGCATGAACGAATTGGATCAAACGGTCTGTTTCCATGCTGAATGACTCTATGACTGTAAGAAGGAGATAAGTATAACTCTTGGGACTGAAGGAATCAAAGGATACTGGGAGAGGGCAAGATCAGGGTTATGAATTTAATGATCAGTTATGATCATATTGAGTAGTAGTGTAGGTTCGAGGAGTCACACGGCCTCCCCCAGCTCCCATTTTCTTTGTTTCTATGTAATAAGTCTGGTGAACATTCATTGCACTTCCTCAATGGCAACAATATTTTTCCCGTGATAATGAGACCAATTCCATTAGCCTTCTTAATAGCTTGCTGCACCTGCATGCTATCTTTCAGTGACTTATTGGCAAGGATATACAAGTCTCTTTGCACATCTGCCTTTTCCAATCTCTCACCATTTAAGAAATACTCTGCACATCTGTTCTTCTTACCAAAGTAGATAACTTTACATTTTCCATTTTGTACTCCATGTGCCATGTTCTTGCTCAATCACTAAGCCTGTACATATCCTTCTGAAATGTTTTACATCTTCCTCACAACACATATTCCTGATTAGGAATCTCAGCAAATATGGAAATATTATATTTAGCTCCCATGTCCAAAGCAATGATATATATTGAGAAAGGCTTGGGCCCAAGTGCTGATCCTTGCAGTACCCCACTGGTCACAGTCTGTCAACACTAGAATAGCCCATTCATTCCTACAGTTTGAGCATATGGGTTTGAGCGACAAGGACTATGATGAGGTTTGTGGGAGAATCAGATGCAAAGTCTGGCAAAGACTAGCTTGATGTTGGGAGCATGTAACTCCATCTTTTCTGCTTTTGACAAGTGATATGATGAGTTTCTTGTTAGACAGTGGTGCATTGCCAATTAAGGGAGATTTAGTGTCTGTTAAATGCCTTAACACCTCAACTGGCGTAATTAATATTCAGCTTTCTATCTCACCAAATGTGCCAAACAGGCTAGATGTTGAGAAAACTCGACATAGAAACTGACATATAAACATGGAAAAGCATTGAACCATCATTGAAATTGGATGCCATAGTAGCTGTGGCAAAGCATGATCTGTCTTGCAAGGCATTGAAACAGTCACTTAACAAAGTCACTAAGAAACGGCCCAAGAAGTGGACAACAGTTTGGAAACAGAGCTATTTGACCTATGTGTTCTGGTTGCTAACCAGCTCCATCCTTCCACCAGAATTTCATCCAAGGACATAAATGTCATGAACTCAGTCATCAGCAACATATTTCAGCGCATCACTTCAAGGCTTCATACCTGATTCATTACAACAAATAGCAGACCATCTCAGCCAGGGAGATCAAGAGTGCTGTCTGCCTTATGCTGCTAGGGGAGCTGGCCAAACATGCTATCTCCTAAAGGAACTGAAGGAGTTACCAAATACACAGCTTTACTTAGATTGGCCATGCTAAAGAGAAAAAAAAATGAATATGTACCACGTGGATTCAACTTGCTATTCACTCTAAAGGGCCTCCATTTTACATTCCACCTCACTGCATCGTATTATTCACAGGCACCCATCACAACCACTCTTGTACCTGGACACTGGTGTCTAGCACATGCCAGCCTTTTACAAATTCATGGCCCCTGTCCAGTAGACTGCAATAGTGCTCAGATAGTACAGTATTACAGGGCACATCAGCAACTAGTGTTGAAAGAATGCAGCAGGAACAGGCACCCAGGTTGAGAATTAGACCTGGCCGTATCTCAGGGTCGTTTGCTTGGTATCATAGAATTCATACAGTGTGGAAACAGGCCATTCGGCCCAACAAATTCACACCAACTCTCTGAAGACCATCCCACCCAGACTCAACCCCCTACCCTATCCCTGCATTTCCCATGGCTAATCCACGTAACCTACCCATCTCTGGGCAATTTAGCATGGCCAATCCACCTCACCTGGCCATCTTTGGACATCAGAGGAAACTGAAGGAAACCCACGTAGACACAGGGAGAATGTGAAAACTCCACACAGGGGCAGGAATTTAACCTGGGACCCTGGCACTATGAGACAGCACTGCTAATCACTGAGCCACCATGCCACTCCAGGATATTAGTGAACCTGATGGGCTTTTCCTGACAATTGGCAATGGATTTATGGTCATCATTAAACTCTTTAATTCGAAATTTTTATTGAATTCAAATTCCACCATCTCTTAGCACTAGTTCCCTTAACACCTACTTGCATGCTCGAAGCATCAATACTTTGCTTTGACATGCCATGCTGTGCATGTTACAATGATGGCACTTCAGCAAAAGCCAAGTGCTGCCATGTTGAGCTGCTGTATAATACAGACACACCGCAGACTGCTTGTCATACTTGTCAGTAGGGATCTACTCAGTGAAAGGCAGGAGGGGACACACCAGCAGACTGAGACATTAATCTAACACTACAGGACTTTATAAAAAGCCTAATGGAAGTTTATATTCACTATGGCCTTATGATTCTTGTTAACTATCTGTTTATATCATCAAAAGCTCAAGTTAATTTAAAATCATTTGTTTTTAAAACATCTGGACTGGCTTTCCTTAATTAACCTGCCCTTTTCTGAATAATTTTTAATGTTGTCCAGGCTCATTTATAAATACTCTTCCACCAGTAAGGTTAAGCTCATTTTATCTCTATATCCTTAAGTACAGTTGCAATTTTCTAGTCCTCTGGTACTATTGCCATATCTATTTGGAAGATTATGACTGTTAGCTCCACAGCTACTCTTTACTTACTCTACTGTCATTGAATTTGGTTTAGCTCAGTTGGCTGGATAGCTGGCCTTTGATATAGGATGATGCAAAAAGAATGGACTCAATTCCTGCAACAGCTGAGGTACTATGAAGGATTCTCAATGAGGCATAGTAACCCTCAAGTTAAACCATCAAGTGTTCTCTCTCTAATGAGAAAGAAGCCCTATAGTGTGCTAAGACTACAGCAACTTTACCTTTTTGCATCCACCTGGTCCTGATGGCTTATTAACTAGAAATATAGCCAGTCTTTCTAAAATCTTTATCTCATCTGGTATCTTAATCGTGTCTTTTTTACTAGAAAGAATCTTCATCTTTGGTAAAGACATAAAAAATGATTGCTTAGCACCTCAGCCACGTTTTCTGCTGCACACATAGAACCCTTTCTGGCCCCTAATCTGCTCCACCCTCCTCTTTCTACATTTTAACTATTCACATGCATAAAGAAGACTTTTTGATTCCCTTGTATGTTAGTTGTCAGTCACAAAATCACTGCAGTGTTACAACATAGAAGGCAACTATTCAGCCCATCATAGCTGCACAAGTTCATTAAATGAGCATCATTATTCATAGCTAATCTTCTGCTTTATTCCCAATTCCTTGTTTGCTATTTTTAAAATCCAAATAACCATCAGATGTCCTATTGTATGCCTTAACTGAACCCACCTCCACCACACTTCCAGGCAGTGCATTCCATACCCTAACTACTCATTGAGTAAAAAAGTTTTTCCTCACTTCACTTCACTTGCTTCTTTTGCAGAATAGTCTGTTTTCATACAGTCTCTTTGCCTCATTTATTTACTTTTCCTATGAACTTCAGCCCAAATCTCACTTGTATTAGCAACTTGACATTGGATTCTTGACTGTTCTTCATTTTATTACCTAACTTTTTCATCAAGCGAAGATCTCTGGTTTTGAATGTTCAACTTTTCTCCTCTGTGGGAATATATCTTGGCTGGACCAAATCATCTGCTCTTTAAAGACAATCCATTGTTTTGTTACAGTCTTTCTTCCCATTCATTCATTTCACTTCAGTCCAATTTACCTAGACTATTCTTATCCCACTGACATTTACCTTCCACCAATTAAATATTGTTTAATGTAGATCACTCATGGGTAGAAGTTGATGCCCTCTATGATGAAGAAACTTGTGGCAGGGTATGAAGACAGGGAGATCCAGCCATCATCCCACCACAGTTCGAATTAAGTTTGGGACAAAAAGGCTTGTGGCATTCCCACTCTGCAGCTGACTGTGGCTCTTAAGTATGCAATTAATGCTCAATAGGGTTTCATGACAACACCTGGTGACTGATATTCATGCAGCAGTAGAGAAAGGGCATGCCATCTAGGAAGTCAAAAAGTAAGCCCTATCAGGTTTCCTTGGCAGGGCTAAAGTTCAAAGGATCTTAGTGCCCAATCAAGAGATTTGGCGTAGGGAAGGATAAGGCCTGCTGAGGGCAATTTCCTCTATCCTTACTGTTGATCCTTCTGCTCCCCTTCCCACAATACAATCCTATGTGTGGCCTAGATCCATCAACAATCCTGCACCTCAGCTGATTTCATTTCTAGTATAGTCATTGTTTCCCTGGTGGTGCAATTAACAATGCATTGCAGCTCTTATTGGCTGGCTGCTCTCAGGTATGGCTTTTGCACTTCTGGAATCTGTTGGGAAGGCTTGCTGTTGTTTAGTTAAGTGCCTGATTGGCATTTATTGTGGTGCTACTTCACCAGTCCTCCAGTTGGTGTTTGAGAGTCGTATTGCTATATTAAATACTGTCCTTTGTCACTCTCCATAACTAATAATACCTTATGATACTATGATCACTATTCCCTAAATGTTTCCCTACTGACATTTGATCCACTTGACTCTGTTATATTAAACCTTTCAAATTAATTTTGCAAAATGTCAATCATGTAAAAACCATCCATTGTCAGACTCAACTATTTTGTAAGTAGAAAAATAGAATGGTTACACCACAGAAGAAAGCCATTCAGCTTCAAAAACAAAGTTGCTGGAAAAACTCAGCAGGTTCTGAGGAAGGGTCACTAGACCCAAAACGTTAACTCTGTTTTCTCCTTCACAGATGCTGCCAGACCTGCTGAGCTTTTCCGGCAACTTTGTTTTTGTTCCTGATTTACAGCATCCGCAGTTCTGTTGGTTTTTATAAAGCCATTCAGCTTGTTGTGTCCATTCCAACTGTCTGCAAGAGCACTTAGCTAGCCCGTTTCCCCCACCTTTTAAGTTAACATATGAGTAAACTGCTTTGGCCTATAATAAATTGATTTCTCATACCTGTCTGGTCACTTGGATGTTTAAGATGGGCTTAAGCTTGCATTGCCTCCTTAAGTAGCAGCAGATTTTGAATATTGTGACTGTACTACTTCTCATTATTTTCTCTAATTTGTATATTTGGCTGCACATTCTTTATGCATTTTCTGGACCTTTTCCGTTCATGATCCATCGATGACCGTAAAATGTCTAGGAGTTCTCGCTCACCGCCCAACTAAGATGTGAAGCCAAATAAGAGCATTTAAACTTCTGCATCATCTAATTCGATCATTCCATAATTTCTGAAAGAGCCTGTGCTAAACCTAAAGGGTGAAAAACCTGCTGCAACTCATCAGATTGTCAGGTCCTGACAATTCTGCATGAATCTTACATGAGAAGGTAAAATGTTTTCTGTTAATAATGAGCTTTCATGGTAGATGGCAGCATTGAGCAATTTGTTGGCTCAAGCTATGAAAGAATACTCCCTCACAAATGCTGAGACAAGTATTTGATGAGCACTGCAACTTTAAGAAAAAGCAGGACAGCTGAGAACTACAAACTTTACCCTTAATCACATACTTGGAATGCCACTAGAGAAATATAGCACTGAAGTGAAAATCTTAGCAGCCATTTGCCATTCTGGGGAGTCTTGTGCTTTTCCCCAATGACATTAATTGGCAGAGAAGTAAACATTTATGTGGGAATAGTCTTTCTTAAGGACAACATTGAAAAAAAGGCACACAACAACCAGAGCTCACAGCAGCTGTCTCACCTCCTCAACCACATTTCCAAAAGAAATCGCTTGCAAGAGGGAAATCTTCTGCAACATCTAAGAGCTCCACAAGGCTGTGCAACTTAAATTTAATCAATGAATTGGCAACCAAGTGCAACCATTGAAAATTTCCAATATCCATTGATAAAATGCTTGCAGCAAGCTAAATATCATGTAATCATGTTGCAGACTAGTCCTCTATATCACACCAGGATGTTGCCATTCAAATCTCCTCAAAACTCAAACCCATTATCCAGTGACACTTGACATTCTATCATTAGTAAAGTCCTGCTGCAGAATTTTGGTGATTCCACCTTAGAGCAGCACTTTCTGGAACCAACAATGGAGCAGGTTATATTGGATTTGCATAAATGAGACAGGATTAATTAATGATCTCAGAATAAAGACCACCTAGGTTATTGAGACAACAATATGATTGAATTTCACATCCAGTGTGAAAGGAAGATGCTTAGAAGAAGAGCCAAATCAGACTTGAAGGGTTAAGTCTGCTTCTCCCTATATAACTGCTGCCAATTTCTCGAGTATTTTCTGCTTTTATTTGAAAAGGGAAAAAACTGGGTCTAAGATCAGCATTTTAAACATAAATAAAGGAAACTATATGGGCTCGAAACATGAGCTTGCCAAAGTGAACTGACATTGTAAACTAAAGATGGATCAATAGTGGCAGACACTTTGGGGAATTTTTCAGGATAAGTATGCTCTCACTGTGAAGAAACGTTGCAAAGAGAATCCTTGCTACACTGCCAATCTGATTTTCCCAGTTTACGTGTAGATTAAATTTGCACATGATTATTACCATCCCTTTATCACAAGTGCCCATTGTTTGTTCTTGCATACTTTGTCCTATATTGTGAGGTCTGTAGAGGGTCTGTAGACTACTCCCATTAGTGATTTATTGCCCCTACTGTTACTCATCACCATCCAAACCAATTCTATATCCTCATTCCTGATCCAAGGTTATCTCAAAGTATTGGATCATTTGATTTGTTATTTAAGTTATTGATAAATAGTCCTACACCTCCACCTTGCCCTAGCTTCCTATTCTTCTTGAATAGCACATATCACTTAACGTTTAGGATGAATCCTTGTTACTCTGTAACCATGCCTCTGTAATGACCAATTTATTTATTTTGTTATGACTGCTATATGCAATCAAATACAGAATCTTTAGTTTTGTCCTTTTGTTATCATTGTAACTTCTAGTTAGCATATGCTTCGGTTTTCTTTCTCTCTATCCTTTCCTGCCGTTCTCTGAATTACCCCTTGATTTGCTACTTCTACCCAAGCTTTATCACTCATCCTGTCAATTTAGTTCAGCATTCTCAATTTATATAGATATGTGAGTCACTAGAACTCCAGTCCCTGTGAGTCTTAGACTGTCCCAACAGCACAAATCCCACTTTCCCCAGTACTGGTGCCCATACCTCATGAACCAGAGCCCATACCTCCTACACCAGCTTTTGAGCGAAACATTTCTCTAATCTTATTTGCCATATGCCAATTTTCTTGTGGACAAAACATCTAACAAGCATATTAGCATGAATAAAAATTATGACTGACAGAAAACAGAATGTGCATATTGACCTTTGTCTAATTGGCAGGATGTAACGAGTGGCGCTCACAAGGTTCTGACCTCAGCCCTCAACATTTTATAATTTACATGAATGGCTTAGATGAGGAGAGTGAAGGCATGGCAGCTAAGTTTGCAGATGAAACCAAGATAGGTAGGAAAGTATCTTATGTAACAGACTTAAGGAGTTTGTGAACAGGCATAGATATATTAACTAAGTAGGCAAAAGTCTGACAGATGAAATATAATGTAGAAAAATGTGAAATTGTTGACTTTGGCAGGAAGAATGAAAAAGCAAAGCATTACTTAAACAAAGTATGACTGCAGAATCCTAAGGTGCAGATAGATCTAAGTGTTATAGCACATAAGTCACAAAACACAGTATGCAGGAAATCAAGGAGACTAATGGTATGCTATCATTTATCACAAGAGGAATTGAACAGAGAAGTAAGAATGTTATGCTTCAGTTCTGAAGGGTATTGATCAGGCCACAAATTGAATACTGTAGGTGTATAGCTGGATGAACACAGCAGTCCAAACAGCATCAGAGAAGCAGGAAAGCTGATGTTTCGGGCCTAGACCCTTCTTCAGAAATCAGGGTCTAGGCCCGAAATGTCAGCTTTCCTGCTGCTCTGATACTGCTTGGCCTGCTGTGTTCATCCAGCTCTACACCTTGTTATCTCAGATTCTCCAGCATCTGCAGTTCCTACTACCTCTTGAATACTGTATGCAGTTTTACTTTCCTTATTTAAGGAACGATGCAAAGGCATTGGAGGTAGTTCAGAGGATCTTTGCTAGATTCATCCCTAGAATGGAATTTTTGAGGATAGATTGGGCAGACTCGATTTATTTCCACTGGACCTGAGAAGGGTGATGGATAATTTGATTCAAGTGGATAAGGTCCTGAATGACCTTGACAAGCTGGAATGGAAAGGTTGTTTCCTCTTGTAGCTGTGTCTAGGGGGACACTGAGAAGAGAATTGTTTTCAGAGGATCATATAACTTTGGAACTTTCTGCCTCAGAAAACTGGAAGTACTCATTGACAGTTTTTAAAGCAAAGGTAGATAGATTTTACAAGTCAAATATCTGGCTACGGTTAACTGCATGGGTGCCATTTATGCCTGTCTCTTTGTGGGGTACATGGAACATGTCTTGTTCCAGTCCTACCACAGCCCCCACCCAAAACACATCGGTGATGCTTCTCTTCATCATCTGGGTGGGGAAAGTTTATATATTTTGCTTCCAATTTCCACCCCACTCTCACCTTCACCTTATCCATCTCTGACTCGTCCCTTTCCTTCCTCAACACTTCTGTTTCCATTTCTGGGGATAGGCTGGCAATTACTATTCACCACAAACTAAATTTGTCAAAAGAGTCAATCCAGGTGTTCCCCAATCAGAAATCTTGGATGAACTGGGAAGACCAGGCGTGCAGCATTCAAGTCGAATGACCCAGATCTATACAGAAATTCCAGATATGACCTCCACAAAGCCACCAGAGCGTGCTAAGAGGCAGTACCAGACCAAGTTAGAGGCCCAAACCAACTATATGGACACCCACTGTGGTGGCAAGGCCTAAACAACATAACGGGATACAAAATGAATCAGAGGTAGCAGACAAAGACACACCCCTCCCCGATGCACTCAATGCTTTCTATGCTCGGTTCAAACAGAATGCCAGTAGTGCAATGTCACCTGCCCCAACAGCCCAGATGCACCTGTTCCCTCTGTCACTGCTGCAGACATCAGCCCAAGGAAAGCAACAGGCCCAGATGGAGTCCCCAGCCATGCACTTAGATCTTGTGCGGACCAGCTGACGGAGGTATTCACTGACATATACTACCTCTCCCTCCGACAAGCTGAAGTCCCCAACTGCTTTAAGAAGACCACCCTCATCCCAGTGCTTAAGCAAGCCCATGTGATGTGCATTAATGACTACTGCCCAGTGGCTCTGAACTCTGTAATTATGAAGTACTTTGAGAGGCTGGTCATGGTCCACATGAACTCTCATCTCCCAGTCTGCCTCAATCTCTGCAATTTGCCCACCGATGTAACAGGCCCACAGCGGATGCAATTTCCCTAGCCCTGCACTCTTTCCTGGAACATCTGGATAAGGACACCTACGTCAGATGCCTGCTCATCGACTACAGCACTGCCTTTAACACCATTATTCTCTCCAGACTAATCTCAAAACTCCGAGACCTAGATCTTGGCTCTGCTCTCCACAACTCGATCCTCAGCTTTCTGACCCACAGACCACAATGAGTGAAGACAGACAACTGCAACTCCTCCACGATAACACTTAACACTGGAAACCCCCAAGGATGCCTTCTCAGTCCCCTACTATACTCCCTGTACACCCACAATGGTGTAGCCAAATTCTGAATGAACATCTTCTACATGTTTGCTGACAAAATCACTCTGGTAGGACGGATATCAAACAACGAGTCAGAATAAACAAAGCAGACAGAGGGCTTGGTGACATTATGCAAAGATAATAACCTTTCTCTCGATAACAGCAACGCAAAAGAACTGATCATTGAATTCAGAAAGAAAGGAGGAGAACATGTCCCCATTTATATCAACGGTGTGGAGGTTGAGAGGATTGAGACCCTCAAGTTCTATAATCGACAACCTGTTCTGGACTTTCCACATAGATGCAATGGTCAAGAAGGCACAACAATGCCTCTTCTTCCTCAGGTGACTCAGGAAATTTGGCATGTCCATAAGGACCCTCACCAACTTTTACAGATGCACCATAGAAAGCATACTGTCCGGGTGCATAACAGTCTGATACAGTGACTGCTCTGCCCACAACTGTAAGAAACTACAGAAAGTTGTGTGCACATTCTAGACCGTCAGGGAAGCGAACCTCCCATCCATGGCCTCCATTTACATGTCTCATTGCCGCGGAAAAGTTGCCAACATCATCAAAGACCCATCCAACCTCGGTAATGCTCGCTACAACCTCTTCCATCAGGCAGAAGATACAGAAGCTTGAACACACACACCAGCGCATTCAAGAACAGCTTCTTTCCTGCCATTATTAGACTGATCAATGGACTCTCTAACTCCTAGTTCTATTCTCCTAGTTCCTCCATCTCTACCTCATCTGTTCTAATGATACCAACTTCGAAAAAGTGGCATCTGAAATGTCCACCTGCTTCCTTAACCAAGGATTCCCTAGCACCATTGTTTACAGGGCCCTCAGCCAGGTCTGACCCATCTCCCGCACTTCAGCCCTCACCCCCTCTCTTCCCTCAAACAACAGCGATAGGGTCCCCCATATCCTCACCTACCACGCCACCAGCATTCACATTAATAGGATCATTAACCACCATTTCCACCCCATCCAGCGGGATGACATCACTAGACACATATTTCCCTCCCCTTCCTTGTCAGCCTTCCGCAAGGATTGTTTCCTCCAGGACACCCTGGTCAAATCCTGCTTCACTGCCAACACATTCCCATAGCTCATCAACACGTTCCCTTCCAAACGGAGAAGGCATAACACTCGCCGTTTACTTCCTACCTCCTCACAATCCAAACACACCTTTCAGGTGAGGCATTAACCTCTATTTTACTCAATATAGTGCATTGTATTCACTGCTCACAATGTGAACTCATCTACATTGGGGAAACTGAAGCATAGACTGGGTGACTGCTTTGCAGAACACCTATGTTCTGTCCACAAAAATGACCTTGAGTGTCTAGTTGCTTGCCACTTCAACACACGACCATGCTCCCTGGCCAACATCTCTGTCTCAGGCTTGCTGCAGTGCCCTACTGAAGCTTAGCACAAGCTGGAAGAACAGTACCTTATTTCCCACTTGGGAAATCTTCAGCCTTCTGGAATCAATTTCGAATTCAATAATTTTAGGGCTTGCGCACCTTCTCCCATGCCCTCACCACGACCATTCATAACAGGGCTTGCTATCACCTGGGGCTGCTACACTCTCAACCTATTGTCAGCTCCTAACAGTCCCTGTTAGCAGCTATTCATTCTCCCAGGCTGACCTTTATCCACTCCTTTGTCTGTCCAGCTGTTTTTCTCTCTCTTTTTGGGCACTATCTCCATCTATTGTCTACACCTCTTCCACACACTCACCCCACCTTCTGCATAAATACTAGTCTTTTCCTAGCTATCATTAATTCTAAAGAAGGGTCACTTGACTTGAAATGTTAACTTTGCTATCTTTCCATGGATATTAACAGACCTGCTGAGTTTTTCCAGCAATTTCTGTTTTTGTTTCTAATTTCCACATCCACAGTTCTTTGGGGTTTTTTTTGTTTCTCGTACATAAATTCTTGTTAAGCAAGTGAGCAAAAGATTCTCAAGATAAATGGAAATTGGCAGTTTGAAATGCAACCAGATCCATATGATCTTATTGATTGGTGGAACAGGTTTGAGAGGCTAGAGTGAGTGAGGTTGTTGACTTGCACGCCGAGCTGGTTTGTTTTTGTTCAGATGTTTCATCATCATCATGCTAGGTAACATCATCAGTGAGGCCTCCGATGAAGTGATGTTGTTTTACTCCACTTGGAATTTATACTGTCCGGTCCGTTTTGGTGAGTAGTGTAATTTCCGTTTTGTATATGGGGTCCAATTCTATATGTTTGTTGATTGCATTGTGGGTTGAGAACCATGCCTCTAGGAATTCCTGTGCGTGTCTATGTTTGGCTTAGGCTACTACGGCTACTTTGTCCCAGTTAAACTGATGGCCTTCATTGTCCGAGTGTACTGAAATTAAGGAAAGTTCATCGTGTCGTTTTGCTGCTAGCTGATGTTTGTGTATTCTGATGGCTAGTTTCCTTCCTGTCTGTTTGATGTAATGTTTGTGGCAGTCATTGCGCGGTATTTTATAAACTATGTTGGTTCTGCATGTTGTGGGAATGAAGTCTTTAATCCTTGTGAGTGTTTGTCATAGAGTGGCTGTGGGCTGGTGTGCTACCATGGTTCCTAGTGGTCGTAGGAGTCTTGTTGTCAGTTCTGATATATTTTTGATGTAGTGCAGTGTGGCCAGTGTGTTAGGGCACACTGTGTCCTCTTTTGATGTCTATTTAGTAGGCACCTGCGGATGAAGTTGAGGGGATATCCATTCATAGTGAAGATTTTATATAGGTGATTTTCCTCTTTCCTGCGTTGTTTTGGTGTGTTGCAGTGAGTGGTGGCCCATTTAAATAGTATCCTGATGCAACTTTGTTTGTGGACGTTGGGGTGGTTGCTGTGTAAGTTGAGGATTTGGTCAGTGTGGGTTGTTTTCCTGTATACTGAGGTTTAGAATGCCCTGTTGGTCATACGTTCAACTCTGATGTCCAGAAACGGAAGCTGATTGTTGTTTTCTTCTTCTCTTGTGAATTTAATCCTGGGAGGGTAGGGTGTTCTAGTCTTTGCAAGACAGTCTGTGTGATGAGTCCTGAGATGGGTCAGAGGATGGTTCTTCTCTTGACCACTGTATTCATTAGAAACCCAAGGTCCATATCTGAAACCAGGGCATTAGTTTCAGCTTCTGAGCCTTTTCAGTTTCCTGTGCTAGGTAGTTCTTGTTTTGCAGCATTTGAAATGTGTGCTTCTGGATTTTAAGGTCAGAAGCCACACGATACCAGGTTATATTCCAACAGGTTTATTTGAAATCATGGGCTTTCGGAGTGCTGCTCCTCTGTCAGGTGAAGTGACAAGTAAAAAGTCACGTGACATCAGATTATAGTCCAACAAGTTTATTTGAAATCTCGAGCTTTTGGAGCGCTGCTCCTTCATCAGGTGAAGTCACTTCACCTGATGAAGAAGCAGCACTCCGAAAGCCCATGACTTCAAATAAATTTTGTTGGTCTATAACCTGGTGCCATGTGATTTCTGACCTTGTTCACCCCAGTCCAACACTGGCACCTCCACATCTGGATTTTAAAACTAATACCAGCCTGAACGCAGGAAAGTCCTGGTAGCACTGTGAATTTTGCTGCTTGATCGCACAAGAGGGAGGTCAAAGAGACCAATTGCCTGGCTAATGAAGTGAGGAGCAGAAGATAGCATTTTGAAAGTCACTTTGAGCCATGACAGGGCACCACCATAAAACTTTCTGAAAATAGCACAGCCTAAAAATGGTAAAATACAGCAGTATGTTAATCAGTTCACTCATCTACATTATTCAGTCTCTAGAAGAGGAAGATCTTTATCTTATTCTGTGTTTGAGAAGTCGGTCAAACAAACTCTACAACCTTCGTGACCCGTTACACTCCATCATTCAAGGACAGCCAGTCTCATTCCACAAATTACATTTTGAAAGTCTCAGCAAAGTAGGAAGCATGACATTCATACAGTATTAGATCATCTTTATACTTATTCCTAAAACTTGCAATCTGAACCAAAACCAGATGTTTATCCAATCTTTTTTGGTGAGATGAATCAGCACATCAGCTGCTAGCTTTGATTTCTGTGACTCTTTTTCACGTACTTTGTGCTGAACAATTTCTAATTTATTGTTTTGATTATGACTTATTTATCTTATATATTCCTCTAGATTTTAGCACTCACTGTTCAAATTTACCTGCAAATTATCTATAATTTCAGTCGAGAACAGACTTGAATCATTGCCTTACTCAATTGTCTTTTCTCCAATATCAACTCCAGACTTGAATCTTTCTTCATAGCTCTGAGCTTACTGTAATTTATATCTTCTTTCTTTGAAACCTCAGTATACAACAGCGGCCTTGTTGAAGGTAGATTTGTCAATATTATTCCAGATGTAAACTCAACACTTGCCTACACAAGGTCAAGGAAACTTATACTGCACTGTAGGAAAATTGAACCATTTAAAGGTCAGTCAAGGAAATAATGGCCCAGAAATTGCTGGAGTGAAGCAACTCATAGCTGGCAACATAAATTTGATTTCTTTCTCATCTATCAAGTCGTGTTATTCTTGCAGTACAAATTTATAGAACTGCAAGCTCAAAGTGGCTTGGTGAGAGAAATGAGTCATCTTAGTCCTCGTAAATGTTGAGTCAAATCTCTAGCTCCTTAATCAATGAGATGTTGGGATGGAGAAAGAAACAGATGAACAATAGGCAAGAAAATAAAGTGGAGTAAAATTGTATATAGTGAAAAATAAAGAAGGAAAGAAAAAAGATTGGATTAAGGGAAAGAGAAAAGGGCAGAAAAAATGCATTTTAAATTTAAAACCTCTGGAAACAAGTTGCAGATGTAAAACTCCATATTTCTAATGGTTCATTTTCTGGGAAACTTTATTGAGCCTCACGCCAGGATCACATCATTAACAGGGTTGACTGAAAAAGGGTAATACTGAAACGTTGATTTCTCCTTTTGTCCAGATGCTGCCATCACTGTGTCCATTCAGCCCCCTGTTTGTCAACCTTGGATTCCAGCCTCTGCAGTTTTTTTGTCTCTTCCTATGAAATGAAATGCCGTCACCAAATTTCTGTCACTGGATGACAGCCATTCTCTGGTTCATAACTTAGGGTAATGCCTTGACCAAATAGAGTTAAACTGCCTGGTTTAACATTTAAACTAAGCTCAGAAATTAACTACCAGTCATCATTAACTAGCGCATTCTCCATGGAAATGCCGCCATGAATCAAAGTGGCCTTGCCAACCAATCAACAGTCTTCTGATACAGTATAAATGCTGTTTTCACTTTATCTTGGTATTTGTTTCAAATTGTTCTGATGTCCTAAATCTTCACGAGCATTTGTTTTATTCAGCAATACCACCACACTAGTATTTGTCCCTGCAAAATGTTTTGACACAATCAATTAGTAAGCTTTGGGACAGTGATATGGAGAAGTTAAAAGAGTCATTTACTCGATAATACCATGAAGCTTTTACTTGGAGCTTGCAATTCTATTTGGGATTGCCTTTGTGAATTACAAATATTGGCAGTGTGACAGGCTATAACCATTGCATATATCTTCCACAGTGGTGTTTCGAAAGTATTGGTCAACTGTGGAAATTATATTCAGAGATTCATTAGTTTCAGCAAGTCAAAGCAATGCAACTATTTATCTTAGTATAGTTTTGAAATCTCTTTTTTTTTGTTATCTTACTATTTTGTTGCATTATTGTCTAGTGGGTATGGAGGATAAGACCAAGAATATCACCAAAAATTGGCAGATGACCACAACCTTCAGCACAATTTGTACTCGTCAATAAATTTAATTTCACAGCATTTGTATGAAACCTTTCCATTCCTGGCACATTGCCAACCTATTACAATGCAATTAATATAATGACATATGAATTGATTGCATACCAATCAACAAGAGTTTCTACACAATTATGAAAATAATGTCAAGTAATCAAATTAATGGGACAGAGAATATTTTCTCCTATCCCTTTCTTCTGAAATATTTTCTGAAGATGGCCCTATTTGAAGCATTGACAAAGATAACACCTTTTCTCTCCAACCTTTCTTTTACATAATACTCAGAAATCAGCTCCTGTTAATGGCTGTATTTAATCACAATTGACATTGTTATATACACAAGAATACCTAAAACTTGATTCTAGACTTTCCTGTTAACTGATTTTTTTTCTGTTATGGGTGAGCTAAAACAAATAACACTTTTTTTAAAAATCAGAGATCATCCTTTTAGATCAGGTGTGAAGAAACATTTTTCACTCAAAGGGTTGTGTAATGTTGGAACTCACTGCCTCAGAAGGCGGTGGAGCCAGATTCATTGAATATTTTTAAGGCAGAGTTGATTAGATGCTTGTTAGGCAGGGCAAGTCAAAGGTTATCGGGGTTAGATGACACAGAGGCTAACTCCCTTACACTTCTTTGAATGTTGCATTGGGATTTTATTGTGCATCTGAGAGGGCAGGTGAGCTCCAGATTTAATACATGAACCAAAAGACAGTATTTTCAGGAATGCAACACTGTACTGGAGTGTGAAACCTGAACCTATGACCTTTAACTCGCAGACAAAAGTGCTATAAACTGAATGGCAGTTGACACTGTGGGGATATGAATTACAACTTACTCCATTCAACAGTGGCTTGTTAGTGGAAACTGTGGAGCTGAAGTAGCAGCTGCTGGCCTCTTTGCAGCAGATTTATTGTGGGCCACAAGTCGTTGGATCATTTGGTGCAAAGGTTCAATAGAAAAACAAATTTATGAGGACAAATATCTTGCTGTTATGAGAAATTCGGGGAGGTATGGGAAGAGATTCATGTCTGGATTTAACGTGTTGATCGAAAACATGGCAGGGTGCTGGAGAAACCTTTTCTAGTCTCAAACACTAATTAGTTCCATTGTTTGTACTTGTGATGACCTTGTTAGTTTAAATTGTATCTGACAGGCCAGAACACACTAAGCATTAATACCATAAGAAATAAGAACAGTAGTAGGCCATTAGTCCCCTCAGGCCTGCTCCACCATATAATAGGAACATGGCTGTTCTGACATTCTTCATGTCCACTTTCCTGCCCTTTCACTGTAACCCTTGATTCCCCTATTGACCAAAGAATCTATCTATTTCAGCTTTAAATGTACACAAGGCCCACAGCTCTCTGTAGCAAGGAGTTCCAAAAACTCACAGCCCTCTGAGAAAAGAAATTCCTCCTTGTCTCAGTTTTAAATTGGCACCCCTTTATTCTGAGACTATGCCCTGCTGTCCTAGCCTCTGCAATGGAGGGAAGATCTTCTCAGTATTCACCCCGTCAAACCCCTTAAGAATCCGATAAGTTGCATTGCGATCACCTCTCATTCTTATACATTCGAATGATAAAGACCCAACCTGCTCAACCTTTGGTCATAAGACAATCCCTATAGGCCCTCTCAGTCTTCAGGACTATCGCTGACTTTTGCTTCATTATATGCTTTCTCTTTCAATTTAACACTCTGCTTTAACTTCCTTGGTCAGGGGTAAACCATCCATGGTCTCTCTTAGAATCTTTCCTCCTTATTGGCATCCATTTTGATTTGATTTATTACCATGTTCACCTAAGTACAGTGAAAAGTTTTGTTTGCAAGCAGTACAGGCAGATGATAGTAAGCATGGTCATACAGATCATAAGGTGAAAAAAAGCCTTGGACAGAGTAAGGCATACAGGTTACGCCACACAGGGCGACTGCTCGGCAAGATCAACATTAACGAGATCAGCATTGTTTGAAGTTAGAAAGTCTATTCATTAGTCTAATAACAGCAGGGATGAAACTGTACTTGAGCATGCTGGTGCGTGTGTTCAAGCTTCTGTATCTTCTGAGTGACAGAAGAGGTTGTAGAAGAACATTACGGGGAGTGGGATAGGTCTTTGATGATGTTGGCGGCCTTTCAGTGGCAAAGAGACACATAAATGGAGCCCATGGATGGGAGGTTGACTTCCGTGATGTCTAGGCTGTGCACACAACTTTTTATAGTTTCTTATGGTCTTGGCCAGAACCGTTGCTGTACAAGGCAATTATGCCCCCAGACAATATGCTTTCTATGGTGCATCTATAAAAGTTGGTGACGGTCCTTATGGACTTGCCAAATTTCCTGAGTCACCTGAGGAAGAAGAGGCGTTGTTGTGCCATCTTGACCATCGCAGCTCCATCAGAAGTCCAGGACATTTTGTCCGTTATCATCACTCCTAGGACTTGACGCTGTCAATCGTCTAACCTCCATTCAGTTGATGTAGATGGGGGTGCATTCTCCTTCTTTCTTTCTGAAGTCAATGATCAGTTCTTTAGTTTTCTGTTTGGATCCATGACAAACAATAGTTCTACGGGAAACTATCCCTAATGTATTGTATAAAATTGTTGTCATAGCTACATGTTTAACACCTGATTTTTTCACTTAGGTACTTTACATTCTTGATGACTCAATATTGAGTTCCACAATTTTGGTTTCAGAAGAGCTGTCTTGTTTTCTCCTTTTCACACCTACAACGTCAGTTTGCCTGTGTGTTCCTTTACAGAACTCCGGGTCCAACATATGCTAGCAATACAAAGGTTAAGTCATCAGATTTATTTGGTTCAGCCAACAGAAACAGACAGCCTACCATCAATATTGTACCATCCTTCGTCGTAAATAGAGGAACATTCAAAATAAATGATGAATCACACTTGCACTTGTACTCAGCTGTATACTAATATTGTCACCAGAAGAAACTTCTGTTCAACGTCTAGTCTTTTAACTTCACAGAAACCCTAAAGTGTGGAAACAGGCCATTCAGACCAACAAGTCCACACTGTCCCTTATAAGAACTTCCCACCTAGACCCATTCCCCTACCCCTGCATTTCCCATGTCTAATCCACCTAATTTAACACTCTGCTTTAACTTCCTTGGTCAGGGGTAAACCATCCATGGTCTCTCTTAGAATCTTTCCTCCTTATTGGCATCCATTTTGATTTGATTTATTACCACGTTCACCTAAGTACAGTGAAAAGTTTTGTTTGCAAGCAGTACAGGCAGATGATAGTAAGCATGGTCATACAGATCATAAGGTGAAAAAAAGCCTTGGACAGAGTAAGGCATACAGGTTGCACCACACAGGGCGACTGCTCGGCAAGATCAACATTAACGAGATCAGCATTGTTTGAAGTTAGAAAGTCTATTCGTTAGTCTAATAACAGCAGGGATGAAACTGTACTTGAGCATGCTGGTGCGTGTGTTCAAGCTTCTGTATCTTCTGAGTGACAGAAGAGGTTGTAGAAGAACATTACGGGGAGTGGGATAGGTCTTTGATGATGTTGGCGGCCTTTCAGTGGCAAAGAGACACATAAATGGAGCCCATGGATGGGAGGTTGACTTCCCTAGGCACTATAGCATAGCCAATCCACCTAGCCTGCACATCTTCGGACTGTGGGAGGAAACTGGAGCACCCGGAGGAAACCTGCATAGACATGGCGAGAATGTGCGAACTCCACACAGTCGCCTGAGGCTGGAATCGAAGCCGGGTCGCTGGCACTGTGAGGCAGCAGTGCTAACCACTGAGCCACTGTGCCGCTCACCATTGAACCACCGTGCTGCTCACCATTGAACCACCGTGCCACCATAACCTCACAGCTGCAGTTCGATCTACAAAGTAGTAAGCGTTCCTTTTGTTGCATTGACCTTGTGTACCCCAGTAAACTCCTTTGATTTACCCTGCAATGTGCAGCAAACTGCATAAAGATAACTTCTGTAGTGACTGAATAGTCCAATCCTGGAACTGTAGAATCTGCCACAGGTGGGGCAGGTAGTATTTGAGGACGCAGGTAGGTGCAATGCTTTGTATTTTGTACCCTTTTTCTGCTGCTTGCACTTGGCCTCCTCATGCTCCACATAGTGATGTTTGAAGTCGTTTTTGCCTTCATAAATGTGCCTTCTCCATTTTATACATTGTATGACAAGCAAGTACCATGTGTCAGTGAGGATATTGCAATTCTTTAGGGAGGCTTTCACAGTGTCCTTGCAGCACTTCCTCTGCCCTCCTTGTGATCACTTGTCACTGCAGACCACAGAGTAGAGCACTTGTTTAAGGAGTTTTGAGGCCCACTCATTGCAGCTAGTCTTGTGTAACTAGTGTCTCAATACTGAGGATATTGGTCTGAGAAAGAATGCTCATTGTTACGCCTATCCTGCCAGTGAATTTGCAGGATTTTGCACAGGCAGCACAGGTGATAACTGTCTAGGGATTTGAGGTGTCTGTTGTATATTATCTATGTTTCTGATACATGGAGGATGGGAGTCACAGCTGCTCTGTAGACCATAAGCTTGAATTTCATTGCCAGTATCTGATTACACTGAGTGGAGGCTTCTGAATTATGGGAAATGATCCACGTTGTCCATGGACCTCAATGGTCAAGTGTAGTGTTGTGTAGCAGAAGTAGGCTGGGAGAGGACATTTGTTTTCTGAATGTTTAATCTGAGGCTCATATTCTCATACACCTTGGTGAATACATTGATTATGGATTATAACTCAGCTTCTGGGTGTGCACACAAGCAGGTGTTATCTGCATACTGCAGCTTGATGATGGAAATTGGTTTCATCTTGATTCTAGCCTGGAGATGTGGAAGGTTGAACAGTTTCTGACTTGTGCTGTAGGTTAGCTCCATTCTGACTGGGAACTCTACGGAGATTGGGTGGGGTTCCATGGCAAAGAAGATGGAAAGAGCTTTGGTGCTCTGATGCAGCCCTGCTTGACACCCGTTTGTACTCGTATTGGATCTGTGGTGGATCTGTAGGTAAGGATCATGAGTTGCATGTCATCATAACGCAGGTGGAGAATGATGACGAATTTCTGGTGAAGAAGATTTTCCACAATACCTCATGGTTGACAGAATTGAAGCCCTTTGAGATTGATGAAGGCTTTGTACAGAGGTTGGTGCTGTTCCTTACACTTTGCTTGGATTTGTCATACATCATTGTTGAAAATGATATCCATGTGCCGTTTGATGGGCAGAAGCCACACTGAGACTCAGGGATGAACTCTTTAGCCACTGGAGCGAGGCAACTGAAGAAGATTCTGGCGATGATCTTTCCCATGCTGGACAATAGGGAAATCCCTCTGTAATTTCGACAGTCAGATTTTTCTGGAAGCTGGTCACAATTATGGCATCTGTGAGGTCTCCCAGCATGCCCTTCCGTCCAATGAATGAGTGAATGATTTATTACCATATATATCTAGGGAGTTACAGTGCAAAATATTCTGTCACCACAATCTGGCACTATTTTGAGGTACAAAAGAATAAAAAGTAGGTTCATAAATAGAGATAGTAGGAACTGCAGATGCTGGAGAATCCAAGATAACAAGGTGTAGAGCTGGATGAACACAGCAGACCAAGCAGCATCATAGGAGAAGTAAAGCTGTCGTTTTGGGTCTAAATAGAACTCATTTTCATTGGCTTGGGTCCCAAACACAGGTCTAGGACTACTTCAAGGTCCCCACTCTGGACCAACCGCAGCCAGGAGCTCTTACTCTGGGCACTGACACCTCCTGCAGTCGATGACCCGCCATTGCCAAAGGAGTTCACAGTCTGGGTCTCCATAGCCAGGAGTTCCCGCTTTGCAATCACTGCAGCCGATGCCCTGCCACCATCCCAGGAGTCCATGCATCAGGCCTACAAGCCAAGAATCACTACTGACACCACTCTGGCCTTCCCACAATGTCAGGAAAATAAAGAAAAGGGTAAAGGAAAATGGCGAAAAGGAGAGGAAAAGAATACAGTTGACCTGGAGTGGACGGGCTTAGCCTGAACACTAGCTACTGTGCTGCCACTGCCATCTTGCATGTAGTTCAAGGGCAATGAGGTTGTGGATTTGTGATAAAAGTTACTCTGCACTGTATTTTAGTACTTCAATGGGAATTCCATCTGCTCGGAAGGCCTGGCTGATTCTCAACTGGGAAATGACTGTTTTGACCTCACGCTGGGTTGGAGGTGCACTGAGATGGTGACGGATAGTGTGTTGCCGGATAATGTTGAGAACACTTGCATCGAAGGCTTTGTCTTGGTTGAGGAGATCCTCCAAGTGCTCTCTCTTAGTGAATTTTGACTACCTCTTAATCATTGAGTGACTCTTCATTTTTGACTCTTAGTGGATTTTGTCCCTGAATACTCAGGCCATAGATGGCTTTGATTTTTTGAAGAAGCTGTACACACTGTGGTTGTCAGCAGGTTGCTGAGTTTCCTATGCTCATTCCACCCACCATCTATTCTTTAGGTCGTGAGTTGCACCTCAACTTTTAGTTACCAATAGGTTTTTTCAGCGTGAACTGGAGGGTCATGAGGCACTCATTTACCCTATGTATATTCATTGAGATGTCTGACCAGTTCATGTCTTGTGATCCAGCAGATCCAACAGAGATGGTGTTCTTCTTCTGCTGGCTTGCCTTTCCAGAAGAAAGTGTAACCACCTTCTTATTCTTTAATCTGGCCTTCTTCTGCCTACCATATCTCACTCAGGGCAGTGATGTCACTGTTTTGGCACCACAGAATTCCTGGGTGATGACAGCAGTGTGACATTCAGATCTGTCATTTTTGTGGTTGTCTATAAGGGTCCTGATGTTCTAGGTCCCAAAATTTTATCTGGGTGGGTGGAGGTGGTTGGAAGATTCTTTTAACATAAGGTGGTTGTTGCACTCCAACCACCGCACAGTTCTTGTGCAAAGAGGTCTAGACCCAATGACAGGGAAAATCCAAGATAATTAGAGACCAGGCTCTTTTGTAGGATGGGGGCCAACAAACACTCATCTTGCACCAATTATTATCAATCACTACCATGGTGAAGTAGAAAGCAAAGCCCATGGTGGTGGTGACTATCAGCGTCTAGGTGTTGGAATGGTATCCCAGGCCATTCCCCAGCTCAAGGCCCTGCAACGACAGACTGCAGGCTACTCCTCCCACTCTGCTTCACTGTGACAGAGACTGCAGGCCACTCTTCCAGTCTTCTTCACTGCAACAGTGACTACAAGCGAAGCTTCCAGTCTGCTTCACTGCAATGGTGATCACAGGCCTCTCTTTCCAGTGTACCAAAAATGTCTTGTTTAAAAAGCGTCTTTATATGTTCTGAAGAAATCATTGGATTTGAAATATTAAGTCTGTTCTCTTTTCATAGCTGTTGTCAGACCTGCTGAGTTTCTCCAACACTCTCTGATTTTGTTTGATCCATTCATTGACCTTTTTTTTTGAAGAAACCATTTAAGTATTGACAACCTGTCAAAATCATCCACAAAGTTATTAAATATGAAGCCTTCATCACAGAATCACAGAATTCTTATAATACAGAAAGAGGCTGTAGAGCCCATCGTGCCCACACAGGCTCTTCAAACGAGCATCATTGCCTTGTATTATTTACCTGCATTTCACCATACTCTTACATACTATTTCTATCCACACTATCATCCAATCCTGTCTTGAATGCCTCAATTGTATTTACCTCCACCACATATTCAGGCAGACCGTTTCATACTCTAACTACTCAATATGTGTAAAAGTTTTATTTTGCATCACCCTTGCTTCTTTTGCAAATTACTTACAATCTATGTCCTTAAACCCTTTCATTCTTGTTCCTTTAATAAGCATGAACAACTTCTCCCTTTCTACCCTATCTAGCCCATTCATGATTTTGAACACTTCCGTCAAACCTCCTCTCAGTCTTCTTCTCTCCAAGGAGAACAGTCCAAACTTCTTCAATCTATCCTCATATCAGAAGTTTCTCATCCCTGGAACTATTCTTGGAAATTGCTTCTCAGTCTCTCCACTGCATCCATCTTTCACATTATGTGGAGACACAATACCCTTCCAGAGGTATAATAAGTGTCTTGTACAAATTCAACATCACCTTCTTACTCTTGTACTTTCTGCATCATTAATAAAGCCAGTTCCAGAGGCCCAGGAATCTAACGCCCACCTCCTGCATCAACTTATAGCCATGCATTC
Organism: Ginglymostoma cirratum; assembly: GCA_024137785.1. NCBI lineage: Eukaryota > Metazoa > Chordata > Chondrichthyes > Orectolobiformes > Ginglymostomatidae > Ginglymostoma > Ginglymostoma cirratum. The sequence continues at coordinate 29,031,629 of JAHRHZ010000039.1, forward strand.
AACTGCTTCATCCTCCTATTTCTGTACTCACTTGCACATGGGACTGGGACTAATCTGGTGAATACTACATATGAAGTCCTTCTTACTAACTTTCTACCTAGCTCTCTAAATTCTGACTGTATCCATCTTCTGACCTTTGCCATTGGTACCAATATAGACCACAATGTCTGGCTGTTCACCCTCCCCCTGAAGAATGCCTCTATGACATCCTCGACTCCAGTCCCAGGAAGACTACCTATCATCCTGGAGTCACATTGATGGCTACAGAAACACCTGTTTGTTTCCCTAAATAATGAATCCCCTGCCACCATCACTCATGCTTTCTTCTTCCTCCACTTCTGTACAGATAGGCCACTGGCAGTAACAGAAGCTTGGCAGTGAGTTCTTGATTCCACTGCATGGTAGAACAAACTTCCTGATCAGCTTCCACAATTGAAAACTGATTTGAGTGGGACTCCAGGGGACTCCTACACCAGCTACCTGTTTCTCTTGAACTGTATGACAGTCACCCATTTTCTTTCTTCCTCCAGTCCCTTAGACTAAGGTGTGACCATCTTTCTAACCATATGACCGTTTGCCTAAAGTCAGAGTCAGGTTTCTGCAGCTGGGAGCACTTTATGCACATATGGCCATCTAAGGCACTGGGAGGGTCTATGATTTCCCACATTTTGCAGAACAACCTGAGCTGATATGTCTTCAACATAAACTTACTTAGTCTTATTGACTAACTTAGTAACTTAAAGTTACTCCCCTCATGTAAACTTTACTCTCCTTCCTTAATCTTCCTTTGGCTTACCTATACTTCATGAAACCAATCTCTAAATGCCCTTGAACTGAATGAGTTGTAGGAACATTACAGAGCTAAACACATGGCTACAGGGCTGGTGTAGAAGGGAGGGCTTCCATTATGTAGATAATTGGAACACATTCTGGTGAAGGTGGGACCTGTACATCAGGACGGGTTGCACCTGAACCGAAAGGGCACAAATATCCTGGGAGGGAGGTTTGCTCGAGCTATACGGGATGGTTTAAACTAGATTGGCAGGGGGTGGGGAAACGGATTTGCAATTCAGAGGATGAGGTATTCAGCCTTCCAACAGACACAACAGGGACTGAGGTTGTTAATAAAGAAATGCAGTCGATGGAGCAAAATTGCAGACACACGGATGGTTTGAAGTGTATATATTTCAATGCTAGGAGTATCAGAAATAAGGCAGATGAACTTAGAGCATGGGTCAGTACTTGGAACTACGATGTTATGGCCATTATAGAAACTTGGGTAACTCAGGGACAGGAAGTTCCGGGATTTAGATGCTTGAAAAGAAATAGGGAGGGTGGTAAAAGAAGTGGGGGAGTGGCATTGCTAGTCAGGGCTAGTATAGCAGCTACTGAAAGGCAGTTCGAGAATGATATGTCTGCAGAGTCAGTTTGAGGGTTGAGGTCAGGAACAAGAAAGGAGCAGTCACTTTGTTGGGGTTTTTTTACAGATCTCCTAATAGTTGCAGAGAAGTGGAGGAGCAGATTGGGAGGCAGACACTGGAAAGGTGCAGAAGCCACAGGGTTGTAGTCATGGGTGACTTCAACTTTCCAAATATTAATTGGAAACTTCTTAGTTGTAATAGTTTAGACGGAGCAGATTTTGTCTATTGCGTTTAGGAAGGATTCCTGACACAGTATGTAGATAGACCAACACGAGGAGAGGTCACTTTGGATTTGGTGTTTGGCAATGGACTGGGCCAATTGTTAGACCTGTTGGAAGGAGAGCATTTTGGCGGTAGCGATCATAACTCTGTTACTTTTACAATAGTCATGGAAAAGGATAGGTACATACAGCAGGATAAGGATTATAATTGGGGGAAGGGTAATTACAATTCTGGTAGGCAAGAACTGGGTAACATAAAATGGGAACAGATGCTGTCAGGGAAGAACACTATAGAAATGTGGAGATTGTTTAAGGACTGTACACTGCGTGTGCTCAATATGTTTGTCCGCAGCAGGCAGGGAAGATGTGGTCGAGAGAGGTCAAACGACTGGTTAAGAGGAAGAAGGATGCTTATATAAGGTTTAGGAAACAAGGATCGGAAAAGGCTCTAGAGGGATGCAAGTTAGCCAGGAAGGAGCTGAAGAAAGGCCTTAGAAGAGCTATAAGGGGGCATGAGAAAACCTTGGCAGATAGGATCAAGGAAAACTCTACGGCTTTTTACACGTATGTGAGGATAAGAAAATGACCAGAGAAAGAGTAGGGCCGATCAAGGATTGTAAAGGGAATCTGTGCACGGAGCCTAGAGAAATAGGAGAGGTCCTTAATGAATATGTTTCTTCAGTATTTACAACTGAGAGGACCATAGTTATAGAGGAGGACAGTGTGAAACAGGCTGGTAGGCTAGAGGAGGTCGATATTAGTAAGGAAGATCTACTAGGAATTTTGAGGAACTTGAAGATAGATAAGTCCCCCGGGCCTGAAGGGATTTATCCAAGGATTCTAGGGGAAAGCGAGTGAAGAGATCGCAGGGCCTTTGGCAATGATCTTTTCGTCCTCACTGTCCACGGGTATAGTGCTGGAAGATTGGAGAGTGGCAAACGTCATTCCCTTGTTCAAAAAAGGGAATACAGGCCAGTTAGCCTTACTTCAGTGGTGGGCAATTTGTTGGAAAAGGCTCTGAGAGATAGGATTTATGATCACTTGGATAGAACATAGAACATAGAACAATACAGCGCAGAACAGGCCCTTCGGCCCTCGATGTTGCACCGATCTATGAACTAATCTAAGCCCATCCCCCTACACTATCCCATCATCATCCATATGCTTATCCAAGGACTGTTTAAATGCCCCTAATGTGGCTGAGTTAACTACATTGGCAGGCAGGGCATTCCACGCCCTTACCACTCTCTGAGTAAAGAACCTGCCTCTGACATCTGTCTTAAATCTATCACCCCTCAATTTGCAGCTATGCCCCCTCGTACAAGCCGACGTCATCGTCCTAGGAAAAAGACGCTCACTGCCCACCCTATCTAATCCTCTGATCATCTTGTATGTCTCTATTAAATCCCCTCTTAGTCTTCTTCTCTCCAATGAGAACAGACCCAAGTCCCTCAGCCTTTCCTCATAAGACCTTCGCTCCAGACCAGGCAACATCCTGGTAAATCTCTTCTGCACCTTTTCCAATGCTTCCACATCCTTCCTGTAATGGGGCGACCAGAACTGTACACAATATTCCAAGTGAGGCCGCACTAGCATTTTGTACAGTTGCAGCATGACATCACGGCTCCGGAACTCAATCCCTCTACCAATGAAACCTAACACACCGTATGCCTTCTTAACAGCACTATCAACCTGGGTGGCAACTTTCAGGGATCTATGTACCTGGACACCAAGATCCCTCTGCACATCCACACTACCAAGAATCTTTCCATTGACCCAGTGTTCTGCCTTCCTATTATTCTTCCCAAAGTGAATCACCTCACACTTATCTGCATTGAACTCCATTTGCCACCTTTCAGCCCAATTCTGCAGTTTATCCAAGTCTCCCTGCAACCTGCAACATTCTTCCACACTGTCCGCCACTCCACTCCACATAGGCACAGTTTGATTCGTGATAGTCAGCATGGATTTGTGAGGGGTAGATCATGCCTCACAAACCTTATTGAATTCTTTGAAGAGGTGACCAAACACATGGATGAAGGTACAGCAATGGATGTGGTATACATGGATTTAAGTAAGGCATTTGATAAGGTTCCCCATGGTAGGCTCATGCAGAAAGTAAGGAGGCATGGGATAGGGGAAATACGGCAGATTGGATTCAGAATTGGCTGACCCTTAGATGACAGAGGGTGGTAGTGGACGAAAAATATTCAACATGGTGCTCAGTTACAAATGGTGCACCACAAGGATCAGTTCTGGGTCCTCTTCGATTTGTGATTTTTGTAAATGATTTGGATGTAGGAGTGGAAGGGTGGATTAGTAAGTTCGCGGACAATACAAAGGTGGGTCGAGTTGTGGATAGTGCAGGGGCCTGGTCTAGGTTACAAAGGGACATTGATAGGATGCAGAGCTGGGCTGAGAAGTGGCAGATGGAGTTTAACCCTGAAAAGTGTGAGGTGATTCATTTTGGAAGGACAAACTTGAAAGCAGAATACAGGGTTAATGGAAAGTTTCTTGGCAGTGTGGAGGAGCAGAGGGATCCTGGTGTTCATGTCAACAGTTCCCTGAAAGCTTCCCTGAAAGGTGGATAGAGTTGTTAAGAAGGCGTATGGTGTGTTAGCTTTCATGAATAGAGGGATTGAGTTCAAGAGCCGTGAAGTTATGCTCCAGCTATACAAAAGCCTGGTTGACAGAGCTAGGGCTTTTCTCTTCAGAATGACGAAGGATGAGAGGTGACATGATAGAGGTGTACAAAATGATCAGATGTATAGATAGAGTGGACAGCCAGAGACTTTTTCCTAGGGTGGAGGTAGCTATTACGAGGGGGCGTAGTTTTAAAGTGAGTGGAGGTAGATATATATGAGACGTCAGAGGTAGGTTGTTTACTCAGAGAGTGGTAGGGGCGTGGAATGCATTGGCAGAGAGGGTGGTGGAGATAGCCTCATTAGGGGCATTTAAGCGGCTATTGGATAGGCATGTGGATGATAGTATAAGGTAGGGGTAGAGGTTAGATAGTCCTTAGGTTTAGGGTAAAAGCTCGCACAACATCATGGGCTGAAGGGCCTGTACTGTGCTGCAGTGTTCTATGTTCTATGCAGTTAAGAGTCAACCACATTTCTGTGGATCTGGAGTCACATCTAGATCAGGTGAGGAGAGCAGATTTCCTTTCCTAAAAAAACTTTATGAGCCAGATGTGTTTTTATGATAATTTCAAGGTCACCATTGTGGAGACTAGTTTTAAATTCCAGATTTTATTACTTAGTTTTTAGTTCGCCAGCTACAATGGTAGTGTTTGAACCTATACCTTGAGTTGTTGGTCTCCATATTACCAGAAAAGTGGTATTACTGCTCCACCACCAGCTTCACTTATCAACTAAATATGATGAGCTAAATGTTTTTGTTTCAAGAGAAAATTCAAAGGATATTAGAAGTCAGGCGTGAACATGAGCCATTCTTAGGAATTCATGAAGTCTAAGTAGTTTTGAGCCAGAACTGTTTCAGTCTGGTTTATCTGCTGCTAAATGGTTGTTATTGTTGCTAAAAATGTAGCTCATGGAAACAGGTATGTTTATTCCCAGCAGCTTCCTCCAATCAAAGAACTTTTATATTGTTCTGTTTCTGTGTTGGCTGAAACACAGTGCTGGGTTACTACCACAATCTCTGCTTATTGCTACAATTTCACAATTCAGCATAATTTTCCATTTCACACCAACCCTTCTGCATATTTACCCTTTTGCTTACAATTGCTACACAAATGTTGTAACAAACTACTTATGCTCTTGAAATGAAAGTTTTGCTTCATGAAACATGCTAGTGTGTATAAATTGTTCTGTTGTGGTTTACTGTCACTAGCAACTCAGAAATCTTAATCTGCACCTGTTTTCTCTGTAGCATACATATCTTGGAGTTTATTCCTATTAGATTGTCCTGATTTTTTTATTTTACTCATAAATTGGCTTGTTTGCATCAATCTTTTAAAACCCTGGGGATGATAGAGTTCTGTAGATTCATATGTAATATTTATAGAGTTAAAGGGTGACCCTGATTGCTTAATGTGAAAATGTAACGACACAGCGGTAATTAACACACTATTCCTTTTCTGCAAATCATCATGCAGTGAATTCCAAATCTGAGCAGGACCAAATAGATGCGGGTGAATACCGATATGTCTCCCAGTATCAGATTGAGAGTGACTCTGGTGAGTAAATCATTTATTTATTGAGTCACAAACCATGTAGAAATCAATAGTTTCTATTTAAATTGGACCTTTAAAATACTAAAGCATCCCAATGTGCTTCACAGAAGTAAAATTGAAACCGAAGAAATCATTTTGGTGAGACTAAGATTGTGTTTAGCTCCTGCAAATCCAAGTTTAGAATTTCCCCATCTGTTGTGGCATAAAGATACTGAAATCAGGGCATGTGGAAGTGGAAATTTGGAGAAAGTTAGTTATCCCAAATTGCTACAGAGATAGTAGGAACTGCTGATGCTGGAGAATCTGAGATAACACGGTGTAGAGCTGGATGAACACAGCAGGCCAAGCAGCATCAGAGGAGCAGGAAAGCTGACGTTTCTGGTCGAGACCCTTCTTCAGAATACAGAAATAGAAATGTTAAAAAATTTTTTCTGAAGAAGGGTCTCGACCCGAAACATCAGCTTTCCTGCTCCTCTGACCCTGCTTGGCCTGCTGTGTTCATCCAGCTCTACACCGTGTTATCCCAAATTGCTGCCCATTTTAATGTGAGAATTTCTGGCCAAAGGCTGAGGCAAATTCATAATATTTATATACACCTTTTTTTCTCTCTTGAAAGATGCTTACTGACCTGCTTTAATTTCAAGCCTTTGCCTCATGAAGAACAATCACATAAAGAAATATATTGGGTGAAGGGGGAATAATCGATGTGGTTTATTTGGATTTTCAGAAAACGTTCAATTAGCCCCCATGAATGAAATTAGTAAACAAAATCAGAACACCTGGGACTGGGGTGTAAAATACATTGGCATGGATTGAGAACTGGTGAAAAAATGAAAATAGAGTAGAAGTAAGGATTAGGCCATTCATTCCCTCAAGGCTGTTCCATTGTAGATGATGGTTTCCCTCAGCCTCAACACCACTCAACCTCCTGGTCCCAGCCTGCCATCCTGAGAATGAATCATTTAGTCCCAATCTCTCCTTTCTCACTGTTAATAAATCCATAATCCTTGCTAGTATACTGTCCCCAATCCAATGCACTTTAATTTTTTTACAAACCTCTAGCGTGGGGCTTAATCAATGCCTTTATTTTAGTTAGAATTTCTGCATTTTAAATGATTCTCAGAAGTTCACTTTTAATTTGTCTAAACTGTAAGTATGCCTTCATTGGTCTTAATATCTAGGGAATCTGAAGTCATGTTTCAGGATAACGAACATAGATGCTTTCTTTAAAATTTATTTTGGCCATTTCTATTACATTTTAAAAGCAAATCATTGGTAGTAAAGCGTTTCAGGACGTCCTGAAGTTGTGAAAGGTGCTGTATAAATTTAAGTGTTTCTTTCTAAACAAAATTTGCATGCAAAAAGCAACCACATGGCCTTTTTCTTGGAAGTGTACATTTGTTTATTGGGTAGAGTCTGCAATAGGGTGTATTGCATATGTTCTGCAAAGGAAGATACAAGCCATTCAGTTTATCATGTTTGTGCCTGTGATGGAACTCTCATTCTTAAGATTTGCAAAAAACATTGCTGGTACTGTAATAAATTCGTAATGTCACAACGCATAATGTGTTACTGGGGAAATATGGTCTTTAACAATTGTTTGGTGACAGTTTTAATTTTATTGATATTGTACACTGTTGACATTCCATTAAATGGCCAAAATTAAATAAACTACATATGTATAATTAACGGCCCCTTTTTTTCTAGATGTGGATATGTAAAGTCCCATGATGAATGGTACAGCATAGGAAACAGAAAAATGAACAAAATTTGTACTTTTCTGGTCAATTTATTTTTTAACTCAACACAATTTGTAGGTTCTGCAGAGTGCAACAACTTTGAATTTCTATATCCAACATAATTTTATGCTTTTGTCTATACATTTATATTTGAGTTTCTTTTGGGCATTTTGTAACTAGTATTTTTATGTTCAAAAATAGGTTAAATATAATTAGGTTAAAAAGAAATCCCACTAATGGACAGACAACTAACTAACTGAAAAATCAGCAAACTGCATGTACTGTTTTCTTAATTTACTCATGGGATGTGGCCATTGCTGACTAGGCCAACATCTGTTGTCCATCGCTAATTGCCTTTGAGAAGATGATGAAGAGCTGCCGTCTTGAACCAGTGCAGTCCATTTGGTGAAGATGTATCCACAATGTCGTTAGGGACAGGGGTTCCAGGGCTAGTGACACTGAAGGGATGATGATATATTTCCAAATCAGGATGGTGAGTGGCTTGGAAGGGACCTTGCAATCAATGCCGCAAGTGACTCAAATGTGGTTTCAAGGAGCGCTAGCAAAACCAGAGTCAATGAGAATCAAGGGGAAAACTCTCCATTAGTTGGAGTCATACCTGGCACACAGTTTCAATGGTAGAACTTTGAAGAGCGTGCAGGAGCAGAGGACCTCCTGGTTCAAGTGCATAATTCTTTTAATGTGGCCAGGCAAGTATTAAGGTAAACAGGTATTAAAGCTTATAGGATCTTTAGTTTACAAATGGAGACATAGAGTATAAAAGCAAGGAAGTGATACTACACCTCTCCAAATGTGAGACCACATTTGGAGTACAGTGTTCAATTCTGGGCACCTTATTTAAGTAAGGCTGTTAAACCCCTGGAAAGGGTGCAAAAGAGACTGACGACAATTACACCAGAAATGAGGAGTTTGAGTTACAAGAAAAGACGGTAGAATTTGGGCTTATTCTTGATGGAGCAGGTGACCTTTATTGAGGTGTTCAAAGTTATGAACAATTTTGACAGGATAAATATGGATTTTCTGTTTTCATTAGGTGGTATGTCAGTAACTACAGGTTACAATTTCAAGATTGTCATCAAGAGAGCTAAGAGTGGGATGAGGAGGAACTTCTTTACTCAGAGTTGTTAGGATTTGAAATGCACTGCCTGGGAGTGGTCGGGGTGGATTCCAAAGATGGTTTCAAAAGAGAGGTGGATATGTATTAGTAAGTAATGAAGTTAGAAGGCTACAAAGAAAGGGCTGGAGAATAGGACTAGCTGGAAGGATCTTTCAGGAGACAGTACAGACACAATTGGTCAAATTGCCTCCTTCTGTACTGTAAAGTTCTATGATTCTGTAGGAAGATGACTATAGTTGTTGGAGGCCAGCCATCTTAGCTCCAGGATATTGCTGCAGGAGTTCCACAAGGTAATGTTCTAGGCCCAAACATCTTTAGCTGCTTCATCAATGACCTTTCCTCCATTGTCAGTTCAGAAGTGATGATTTCCACTATTGATTGCAAAATATTCAGCACCATTTGCAATTGCTCAAATACTGAAGCAGTCCATGTCCAAATTCAACAAGTCCTGGACAATATCTAGGTTTCAGTTGATACGTGGAAAGTATTTACATCCTATTTACTTTGAATTCTGACTCATGTTCAAGTAGAATTTACAAAAAGCAAAATTGCACCAATAATTTCTTCAGGAGAATTTGGTAAATTTGGTAATTGTCATGCATATCTTCTTGAGGGGAATGTGACAAAGTACGGACTTTGCAGAAGTGCAATTTTGTGGAAAAGAAAGATAAAGTCAGTAATCCAGGATATCGAACGAGACGTGCCACAGATTTACAATCTCGAGTAAGGACTCAAGGTCTAGGGAAAAGTTGTATTTTTCTCCAGTTCTTTTTTATGCTCTCTTGAGGACACTCTTTATTGATGTAGTCCTGCTAATGCCAGTGATTGAACATATATAAGGTAAAAATTTGCAAATTATGGACAATCATCATGTGATCAAATCTCCAGGAATACATCAAAACAAAGTTGGCAACTCCTTCCAAAGCAGACAGATGGAACCTTAGTTTCCAATGTCTCAGCAAAAGGACAAAATGCTCCTATTTACATTTGATTTGAATGAAATTTTTTCCACTTTTGTTGGACTGGCAATAGCCATGTACCTGATGGGAAAGCTTATTTGAATAAGGTACTAGAAAGGGCAGTATCATTTTGGTGAATGTTACTCCATTGCTACTTCTACTAAAAGCGAAAGTTGTTTTGTGAAGAGCTCTTATTTGGTTTTTGCATGCTCTGTTCACAGGTCATTTCATTTTTAAATCTACCTTATTATTTCTCTGTTATTTTATTTCTTTCTAGATGCCATGATTGGAGATTGGCACAAAGAAATATTAAGACCTCATAACACTTTTTCAGTAATAATTCTTTTTGGTGGCTTTGCCAATGTAAATGTTTTTGGTATTGCTGCCTGTTTCACTACGGGAATTAGGAGAAGTTGGTTCGGAAAATGTTTCTACTAATGGAAAGCTATGTTATTTTTTCACAATCAAATAAATAAGTTCATGGTAGTCTCTGTGTGTAGCTCTGACAGACCACATTGCAGCTCGTAACTTGAGGCACTAGACAGCCAGTCTTTCCATAACAGTTTCCTCATAGCAACAGGATGAACAAAGAAGCCTGTCTTTAATACTCAAGTCTGTTACTGTGCTGCACTTCATACACTCTCACCTTATCCCTTGCGTCTAACATCTGTACTTATCAGTGTAAAATCCAACCAGTATTTCTGAAAATCACATAATTTTTCAGCATCTGGTTGGAATACATTTAGGAATGAAATTCAAATAATTTGTGAAAGCAGGTGAGAATATAGCTGAGGCGTAGAATGTAGTGGTTAATAATGATAAGATGCAATCCTTGTCCAAGCAGAGATAATGGCTCATCCCTAAACCAAATAAATCAGTGTTGAAGGCTTCATTACGCAATGTAAACTGCACCACCAATTGCTACAATTAGGGTTAATTGATTAGTTAATTGACAGAGTGGGCATAAAGCAGGAACATAGTGGCTCTTGTGGTGCAGTAACAGTGTTCCTACCTCTGAACCTAGCAGTTAGGGTTCAAATCCCAAATTGTCAGAAGTGTGTAATAGCATCTTTGAACTATTTGATTAGGAAAATATCTAAACCAGGAACTTGAGGAGTCTTGTTGGTGTCTCTATCCCTAACCAAGGAGGCCTAATAGCATTTCTGAACAGGTTTCTTTTGTTATTAACCTCTTATTAGATTGTTATTAACCCATTTTTCTAATCAAAAGAAACCTGATCAGAGGTGTTATTACACACCTCTGGAGCAGGTGGGACTTGAACCTGAGCCTCCTGGTCCAGAGATAGGGACACTACCACTGCACCCACAAGAGGCCCCATTTGCTTAGAAAGTGAATTGGACAGACACTGGGCTCAAATCAGGGAAGATGAGAAACAAAGGCAGCACACTTGAACCTGCACGGGGAGACCCCAATGGATTTCAAATCCAATACCTTTATCTAAATTGGGAACATATGGGACTGGTGTGTGGAAGCTGTAAGATTTGATAGTTAATAAGGTCTATCCACAAAGAAAGGTGTATTGGTTTCTGTGTCGTAGACAGGCTTGGATCCAGATTCACCTTGGTGGGAGAGGATGGATGCCTTAAGGTGAAGATTGGAAACTAAGGGTTCTTATCATCTAAAAGATTAGAATTGCAGTTACCTTGGAGAAGACTGGCTGCAACCAAATGCAAAGTGTTGGGGTCTGACCTCCTTCTGATGTTTTCTGAATTTGAACATTGTGATAATAAAAATTTTAAGTGGATACGTGGCCACAGGTTATTACTCTGCCAGGACAGAAAAGCAAAGATATAAACCGATTGGTCAGATGAACAAATCAGTGGCAGATGGAATTTACATCTGATAACTACGAAGTGATGCTTTTTGTAAGAAGTAACAAGACAAAAGAGTATTCACTGAATGGCAGGACGGTAGGAAGCTCAGAGGAACAGAGGGATCTTGCGGTGTCTGTCCAGAAATCCTGAAGGTGGCAGGATAGATTAATTGGGTGGATAAGAAGGCATATGGCACACTTGTCTTTGTAATTTGAGGCATGGATTACTAGAGCAGGAAGGGGCTATATTGAAGATAGAGATAACAAGGTGTGGAGCTGGATGAACACAGC